>WNNJ02000312.1:0-49832 GCA_012934845.2 Pomphorhynchus laevis
GGTATATTCCACTATGATGATTCAAATAATATCAAAAAATCAATGTGTCCATAATTGAAAAATTTGAGAATTGCGTTTACTAAATAGCGTTTTTTATGGAGGAAAATGCAAAAAATATAGGATGGATGGACCTTTGTTTGAGCGAATATACTGGTAGGCGATATTCGCGCCTAAATAGTTTACACCGTCTTGAAAACCTTTATTCGATGCCGTCGTCAGAGGTCTGAAGAGATATAGTTAGAATGTATTTATAATGAGGTCAAACTTTTTGTCTAGTATTTGACTAATTGATTTGTCTTGTGTTCTAAAACAAAAAAAACAAAAAATTATTATAACAAACGGAAGCAAATGAGCTACAAGCTCGTGTCGCTTACAAATTCATTTCATCAAAATATATATTGTCGCTTACAATACATTTCATCAAAATATATTTTTGTAATTGCTATGGTGAAAACCTATATTAAACAAGTAATCCCTAATTGAACAATATATTTCTCTTCGTCTGTTAGTTGAATTGAGCTAACATTTTGATATTAGGTATAACCGAGTTCAATGATTCAAATAATATGAAAAAATTAATAAGTCCATTATTAAAAATTTTGAGAATGGCGTTTATTAAAAAATTTTGTAGAGAAAAGGGCAAAAATGAAGTATGATGGACTTTTATTTGAGCGAATATGCTTGAAAAAAAAAACATTTATTTTTACGTGGCAAATGAGTGCCGATGCACGCTTACATGAAAACAACAACAAATAATCTAAATCATGTTTAAATAATCATGTTTCGAGGAGGTGGATAGAATGGCAGCATTTGAATGCAATATAGGAGGAAGCGCGGCGGACGTGGAGTGGAAGCTGATTCCAGGTGAGTGGGCGGCGAGGAAGGGTCGGAGACCATAGTTGTTGGAGTAATTGAGAACGTAGAGTAAAGGAATTACGGATACGCAGGGATAGAGAGAGGTGAGACGAGTGTCGTCTAAGAAAGGAAGGTTGATGAACGATGGGGAGCCTACAGTGATGAGACGAAAAATTACAAGAAGGCGGAGTTGTATGCGGATGTGGATTGTAGGCCAGGAGAATTGGGCAAGATATGTGGATGTGTGGTCAAAGCGATAGAGACGTAGGAGCATTCGAACGGTATTAGAAGAAATACAGTTGGACGCAGAAATAGCAATATCGTGTATGCGATGGGTGTGTGCATGAGAATAGATGATGATGATGTCATCGGCGTATTGCATGACGTTAAAGGAGTAATGTTTGATAAACGGAGAGAAATCGACAAGTAGAATAGAGAAAAGCAGTGGCCTAGCACTAAACCTTTGGGGGCCCCACAAAAATAAGGATGGAAGGAGAGGATGATGAATTTGAACAGACTCGAAAAGAACGGTCGCATAGATATGAGGAAAATCATGCTACGGGGAAGGAAGAAAAGCCGTAATCATAACGAAGGCGAGAAAGGAGGATGGAGTGGTCGACGATGTCGAAGGCAGAGGAGAGGTCGAGGAAGATGAGAACACTATATAGAACCTTATCAGGATAAATGAGTAGGTCATTGTAAGCTTTCATGCAGGCGATTTTGGTAGAGTAATTAGAGCTCAAAGCGGATTGGAAAGGAGGGTACAGATAAGATAAAGATAGATAAACGTTGATCTGTATTAAGATGATGCGTTCTAAGAGCTGGCAAGAGTAGGGAGGAGTGAAATCGGGCGATAGCTAGAAGGAAGTGAAGGGTCGAGCAATTGTGTTTTAAGGAGGGGACGAACGACGGTGGATTTTAGTGTGAAGGAAAGATACGACTTCTTTTATCATGCGCTCAGCGTCGTTCATATCATGTAAAGCGGCAAGTCGTGTTATGCTCTCGACTACGTTGACGCGACTAGTCATGGTGTGGAATATAGATCTGTCGAGAGAATTGCCAAATCATCGGTGTAAAGAAGGGCACAATATCTACATTATTCCTCCGTAAACATTCTGGCAAGTCCATAAGAAATAAGGAAAAAAGTAGCGGACTTAGAGGATCACCCTGTAACACGCCTCTACCTGCTTTAAACTTATCCGAATAATGAATGCCATCAAATATCCGTAATACATTTGGCTGTAATAAATCTTGGAGCAATGCTAGGAATCACCCCTTTAAGTTCGCTTGATTGTATAGTTTATTCAAAAGTAATGCTCTATTCACAGTGTCAAATGCCTTTGAAAATCAATGAACACACAATAAATAGACTAATGTTCTGCGAACACGGTATGAACATTTTTACGAATCACTGCAATTGCATCTAATGTCGAAACGTTTTTACGAAAACCGTAATGCTCTTTAGGAAGACAATACTCACGATGATAAGCTAAACGACTAGATAAGACATGCGTTAAAAGCTTGCAGGCATTAATAAGGAGAGCAATTCCTCGATATAAATATTTCAACAATGGATTACCATGTTCTTTATATAATACTTTTATTATTCCTTCACCCCATCAACGCGGTATACACACTCCATATAGCAGACTATTCGAAAGGAAAACCCAGTAGGTAAAACCCACTTAAATCTATCGAAGTATAGCAAAACGTTTCACACAGCACTAGAATGTCAAATTCATGGAACAATCTCAAAATACCCTCCACTATTAGAAGAGATTGTAACCCTTCACATTAAAAAAGAAGCAGCTTCAATAACTTCGTCGTTATCGATGGTTCCTTCTTTGCGTTTGTTAGTCATAAAGTAGACGGGATTGCTATATTGCATGCAGTCTTCATGTCCTTGCTTACTTAAGCGCACCACCTATTATTGCGAATTGCGAAAAGTTCGTTGGGATATTCAGTGCGCTTTTGACGCAATTGTGTATGGGGAGTTTTACGTGCTTCTCGTTCAACTGGCGAAAGGTCAGGACTTATGTAAACGTTACTGATACGGATCGAATTTTTTAAGCTACGAGAGTTTGAAACTACCAGCTGTGAGGAAGTATCATCGGTTGTTACCAGCAACCACGGAGTATAATCTGATTTGTTGGCTGCAAACCTCGGCCGTTTTACGTTTAAAGTTGACGGAAGCTGAACTCCTACTTCTGCAAACAGTTCCTTGACATTTTCCATCGTAGGCGGACGGTGATAATCCTCGTATAATTATGTTTGCTGATATTTTTACTTGGCTATCAAGCGTTTGGAGAAACTTAAGAGGAGGGAGATCTTTGTTTATTTGTGAAGCTACTAAAACCGAACACGAAACTTATCTACGGACAACCTGCGTAAAGCTGCGAGACGACGATTCTGTTAGTTCATCAAAGTACTGGTTGTATCACTACGGATGTAAGTCTGCATTAGTCGCTTAAGCTCTGCAACTTCCTGTCTGAGTGTCAAAGCGATGACCTTCGAAGCCTAAATCGCAATATCATTTGTTCTCATTCTCACTGATGTGCAGTAATCACACAAGAATTCCTTCGGAAAGAAGTAACGATCAACACTACGTGGACTTTTATAAAAGTTCGCAATAAGCAATCCGAATTAGAACACTTCATGTCTAAAGTAACAAATAGCACCGAGTCAGGAAAAGATTCACCTGAAAAACTATTCGAGCTATGTGAAATATTCTGAGAGGGCCTGACATCATTTACTAACACGGAAGTGTGCGGATTGACTCAATTGTTGGAGTTACATAGTGGATGCATTGAATGTGGCGGAATTAATGAATTGTTGTCGAGAGTTAAACTACTTTCTGTAGGATTAGTTCACTTTTTTCTGGGTAAGCAGTCAATGCATACTCGACCAGCCTTAACGCAATGCAATTCTTACACACCATATTCTGTCCATTTCAGCTACAACAGTGGAGGTTATTTGAAGACATAATATTCGTAATACTAGTTGTTGAGTTTTAAGTTATAGCTGTTGCGTCGTGCGCTCTCCGGCGGCTTCGTGCGCTCACGGCGGCTTCATGCGCTTTTCGGCGGCATCTTGCGTTTTAATAAATGACTGGAATGTGCATATTACCTTTCAAAATGTAAGTATTATATTATCACTAAGACAATGTTTTAAGCAATAATAATATTTTAAACTTTTTAAAGGCATTTTACCGAATTGATTATGATACTTTATTAAATATCAACTTCCAAATAGCTGAAACCCGTAAGGAATCATCACAAAAAAAGTTAAAAATTGCGATTTATTCAATAATTGTGCGCTGGATTGATGATTTTATTAATGGAACATCATTTCTAGTTCGGTTCATCATAACAAACCTTCGTGTCCCATGAAGATTGGTGCAGTTTGATTGATAAAAGTTTCCTGATAGTATGACTTCTGTCACAGGCATTTGACCGAGTTCATGATGATATTTAAGCAAAAATTTGGTACCTTTTTAAGAATTGACGCCTCCCTAAAGTCAATATTATGCCTCCCTACTCTTTCTAAGCTCTTAGAACGCATCATCTTAATACAGATCAACGTTTATCTATCATTATACTGACTGTACACTTCTTTCCAATCCGCTTTGAGCTCTAATTACTCCACCGAAATTGACTGCATGAAAGTTTACAATGACCTACTAATTTATCTTGATAAGGCTCTATATAGTGTTCTCATCTCCCTCGACCTCTCCTCTGCCTTCAACATCGTCGACCACTCCATCCTCCTTTCTCGCCTTCGTTATGATTACGGCTTTTCTTCCTTCCCCTTAGCATGATTTGCTTCATATCTATGCGATCTTTCTTCTCGAGTCTGTTCAAATTAATCATCCTTTCCTTCCATCCCTATTTTTGTGGGGTCCCAAAAGGTTCAGTGCTAAGCACCTGCTTTTTTCTCTTCTACTTGTCGATATCTCTCCGTTTATCGAACATTACTCCTCTAACGTCATGCAATACGCCGATGGCATCATCATCTATGCTGATGCACACACCCATCGCATACACAATATCGCAATTTCTGCTTCAAACTGTCTTTCTTCTATCTACAAACCCCTCTCCCATTTTGGTATCGTTCTAAACCCAGGCAAGTCCAAAATAATGTGGATCATCCCCCGTCAACCTAACATATTTCTTCCCCCGTATCTTTAGCCTCATCAATCATCCCCATAGTCCACAATCTCACGATCTCAGGATTTCATTTCGATAACCATATTTTCCCTAAACCTTTCGTCTTCAACCTGGTCCGCTCGTCTAACTTAATTCTCCGTGATATCCGCCGTATCTGTCCCCTTATCGACTTCCGTTTTTGTATGTTTCTTCATTCATCGTTTCTTTTCCCTTATATAGATTACTGCCTCAGCCGTTTCGCTAATTCTCCAAAATCCATCATCCTACCCATATAATGCATCATCAACTCCTCCGTTTAAGTGCTCATACGCTTCCGTCGTTTCGACCACACATCCACACATCTTGCCTAACTCTCCTGGCCCACCATCCACATTCGCGTCCAACTCCGTTTTATTTTCGTAACTTCTCGCCTCATCGCTGTCGGATCCACATCGTTCATCAGCCTCCCTTTCTTAGACGACACTCGCCCCATCTCTCTATCGAGGCGTTCCCGTCATTCCCTCTTACTTCACGTGCCCAATTATTCCCACAACTACGGTTTCCGATCTTTCCCTGTCGCGGATTCCTCGTCGAGAATAAGCTTCCTCTCTACGTCCGCCGCGCTCTCTCCTTTATCACATTCAAATATCTCCATTGTTCCTGTCTTCTCGACACATGACTTAGATTTTTTTGTTGTGGTCGTAAAGCGTGCGCCGGCACGCATTTGTCACGTAAAAATAAATCATTTTTCTGATCACGGCAAATATGCTGTTGTTTCAGTGAGTTCTTAATGTTTGGGATTATCTATCAGATAAAGTTGTTATCATTTATGCTGATAACGAATTTAAACGAAAATTGAAATTATGAATGAATTCGAGTGGCTCACATTTATGGTATTGATTATCGCATTTATGGTATAAACAACTATGATATTGATTTTTGTTCCTGTAATATCGCTAGACTGTTCTACTCCAATAATGAAATCATCCGATTAGGTAAACGATAGGAATCGTCGATTTTGAGAGGTCACAGCAAAACTGTCTATAAAACAAGGCATGGTAGGTATCCAAAGTGTTGTGACTTTCGCACAGGGTACTTAATATTTGGAATTCTCTGCCTGAGGAAATCGCTTCCGCCCGGAGTCTGCATTTGTTCAAAAAATTATTAAAGACATGGATCATCAAGAAGACGAGAAACGAGTCATGGACATATTTGCAGTGATTTTTATTTTTATTTTGCTTGTTGACTTCTTTTTCTTCATTTCTTATTTTTTTAGTTTTATTATTTTTTTAACTGTGATCAGGCAAAATAGCCTTATGGCTAAGCATTGGAAGAATAATAATATCGCTAGACCTGTTCTACTCCAATAATAAAATCATCCGATTAGGTAAACGATAGGAAGCACTGTTTAAGTCTATATATTTTAACACTAAAATGATGTATTCATCTTAGAATTTACTACCCAACAAACGTTTTATCTCCATAATATACAAGATATTTTTGTTTTAATTTTATAATTTTGAAAGTAAATTTAAATAAAATAAAACAAATTGCAGGTTATCATTTAAAAATAATATTTTTTAAATGAATAATCAAGATTGGGTCATTTGATGTTGTTGAAATTGACTTGAATTGTGTGGATTATTAAGACGATTTATATTTTGTGGACGACGTGTATTTTGTGGATTATATGAGCTTTGTGGATTTTGCAAGTGATGTGAATTTTGTAACCCATGTGGATATTGATAAAAGTTGCCATTTCTTATCGTTGAAGGATCATGATATTGCTTATTTGAACATGCGAGCGAATTCTTATTTCGATTAATTTGGTTTCCCATGTTATTGTGGTAGTTTTTCAAGTGTTGCTGATTTTGAACCAAGTCGTTGAATGACAATTGTGTTTGATGCTGTAAAGGATTATATTTAATCTTATGTGGTAAATATCTTCCAAATTGTGATCGTGGATAAATTTGACGATGTCCTTGATCTACCCGTCTGAAGTCTGTAGTATTATCATGATTACATGTTGGATACATAACCTTTTGATTTGGACTTAAATAGTATACGGGATTCGCCATTGGAGCTACTGGGACAAAATTGAACGGAAAATACCACGGAGAGATGATTCTTACATTGTGGTAGTGGTTAGGAAAACTTGTTGGATATATTATATCGTGACTTGGAGTTGGATACTGTAAAGGGTTATGCATTGGTGCAACTGGATTAGTATGCAATCCATTAACAACGGGTTTTTGTTGTTCAATGTGGTTTGGACTTCCCCTTTTGACAATCTCATCAGAATGGTTTTCCTTGTACTTTTGAACATTGGTGACATTTTGACCTATTTTGCCGTCAGATATCATAACATTTGGATCGGCTTCATTAAATTCTTTATTTTTACTGCGATTTATTATTTTTATTGCAGCATCAACATTTTGTGTCGGAAGCTCTGTTAAAGGCGTAGTTTTAATTTCAGCAAATTGTTCGTTTTGCTTATAGAGCACAGTGGCGTTCGCTACCGTTAATCCCGGTGGGATCTTTAATTCAATGGTCTGTTTGTCACCTACACCAACAATAGCATTTGCTAGTTTAGTGTGAAATGGAATTTTGACCTTGCTCGACTTGATATTCTTGATAAGTTTATTTTCAGTCATTAGTTTTCAAAAAATTACGTTCTTCGAGTGTATTATCGCTACCTTAATTTCTAGTCTCTACTGCAATGTAACAGGTGATATTTTGGTGTTTCAAATATTACGTTTCGTCAAGCGTATCATCGCTACTTGGATGTAGCAATTGCTATATTTAGTATGCATAGACTCGTCGATTTCGACTACCCGTATGTCTAATTTTTAACATATTTGTAAATGACGTGCTTGTAGCTAACCTTTAAACGTTTATTTTGGGTTTTAATTTTTTTACTTATTTTAAATGCTTACGTGATATGATGCATATACATTATGTTAATAAAACCAACAGTAAAACCTATTAACTTATAATATTTATTCAAAAATTTAAAAATTTAAAGTATGGTAAATATTTTTATCTTGCGCGTTGCTTTAATCCTATATATAAACCAACAGCAGTACGCTATATTTCCTTGTTGGAGGTCTCATCAGCTATTGATTCAATATATACGTTTCACGTTTCGGTCTTTGAAATGTTAGTTTACAATCACTCAACTCGTCTGCTTTTATTTGCAGACAAATCGTTTTTATCTGCATTTATTGACAATTAGATTTAATGAGACACTCGCCTTACATTTTGCAAATTTAATTTAAATCATTTCTGATTTCAAATTAAATCAGCGTTGGTAAGGGAAGGTTTTACTTTCAATTTGAAAACCTACCTATTTCCTAATTATTACCATTATTATTAAACTAGTCATTATTAAACTAGACATTATTATACAAACTAATTATTTCTAGTAATGACTAATAAGTAGTCTAAAACTACTTATTTTTAAAAATAATAATAAAATTAAAAAACTTATTATTAAACTACTCTTATTTATCAAATGTCTAGTATAATGACAAATAATGTCATTATTAAATTAGTCATTATAAACTAGTCATTATTAAACTAGAGATAAAATAGCATACATTTGAGAAATAATATACATACAACAACTAAACTACTACTACTCCAACAACTACGGTCTCCGATCCTTCCTCGTCGCCGCCTCACTCGCCTGGAATCAACTCCCTCTCGACGTCCGCCGCGCTCCCTCCTTTATCACATTCAAACACCTCCTCCGTTCACACCTTCTCGACACCTGATTCACAGTTTTGTTTTGTTGTGGTCATGTAAGCATGCGCTGGCACGCATTTGCCACGTTAAAATAAATCCTTTTTTTTAAACTACTGCTTAAAATCTTTGGTTATTTAAACTTACATTTTGCAAATTTAATTTAAATCATTTCTGATTTCAAATTAAATCAGCGTTGGTAGGGGAAGGTTTTACTTTCAATTTAGATCTCAACTTAAAAAAGTTGAGATCTAAAGTAAATACATTTGAGATCTAAAGTAAATACACAAATTACAATAAATAGCATACATCACAAATTGGATTACAATTGGATTGTTTCAAAACAGCTTGCCAGCGGAACAAAACACATAATGACACGAAAAACATCGAAGCTTAAAGCTAAGAAGTCCAATGTAAACACCGTATCTCTAAACGCAAGCATAATTGATGAGTGTGCATCTGTCCAAGTCCAGTGTTCGAATGATTTGTGTGACATCTGGACCGCTATTTGTATGAGCAAGTTAAAAAAGAATTCCGACGATGCTTATTTATGTGGCTTTTGTGCTGTGAAGGAGCTTAATGTTTTGAGAAGACGTTCGATCGAATTTGAAGAAGCACATAACCAATCTCTCAGTCGAACCGTTCTTATGGACGATAAAATATCTTTCAAAGCTCAACATCCTCTTAAAAATATAGTTCCTGTGGATGCACAGGTTGGGATGATACGACTGCCTGCGTTATTCCCCTTGATGAGAATACAAACGACCGCAAATTGCAACAAATTGCTGAAAATACAGTCCCTAAAGTATCACAGACCACGAACGATATGACTACCTGCGTTGTCGTTGATCGTCCTTCTCCCGATATTGCTTTACATATTGACAACCGAACTCGAACAACTGGCACTCATGTCGGCAGCGATGGACCTATAACATCCCGTATTTGGAAGTGGGGATATTTGCGTTCTTCCTATTCAACTCCAAATTCAGTGTCAAGACCGTATGACGAAGTCTCGAAATATATTCTGTCTGATGAAGCGATTTCACAAAGTGATACACCGAAGATGTATCAATGCGACATTTCGTACAATCTCAAACAAAGATGGTCAGTGCGTTTCCTCGGGCAACGCACACGTCACCTTGATGTCATCGTCAAATTCTTTAGAGTCATGATTCACATACCCAGACAGACTTATCTAGCTTGCGGAATATTGTTAAAACGGATACTCAAATACCCAGCTTACGTGCATGTACAGATACACAATCTGCTGTGTCCTGTGATGGTCTTGATAGGGTGATCTCAAATAAGCGTATATATAATAGAGGATGCTCAGTTATTCTAGCTAATGTGCCCGAGTCTATCTTCGAGAATGCGCAAGTACGACTGAATGACGACATTCAGAGTTTGAGGTCTATTCTGGCACATGTACTTGGCTCCTGTGACATTGAGACAGTCCAAAAAGTTAAACTTGTCGCTCTTTTCCGCCTAGGTAAGCGTAATGCTTTAAATAATAAACCCCGACTACTCAAAGCTGTCTTCCATAACCAACTTCATGCTACCTTAATGTTGCGAAACTCGTTCCGTCTCAAAGGGTCTAATATTCGACTGCTGAAAGATCTTGATGTATCAGAACGAAAAAAATTATCGAAGGTTAAAGAGGAACTAACATATCGTGTTGCTAAAGGAGAAACAAATCTCTATGTGAAAAATTTTCAGATTGTGAAGCGACGCACCCGGCTGAGTTGGAGCCCACTAGTCATGTCGCCTCGCGTGCATTCTGTAATCGAAACAAGCTCGTCTACTCTGCCTATCAGAGTCTAAATGGTTTAGCATCCGGGTTATCAGGATGTGTAAGAGGTGATAGGAATACTCCCAGAGGTATGTTGGGGCATTGTGAAATACTCCATTGTAATGTTCGCAGTCTTATATCGAAGATAGATGAACTGAGATATAGAGTTCAGTTAATTCGTCCTAAATTACTTGCTATCACAGAATCATGGCTATATGGTGATATTGTTGATAATGAAGTCGCTATCCCTGGTTGTCTGGTTTTCCGCAGGGATCGTGAAATTGGAAGAAATGGAGGTTTTATTCTTTATGTGAGCAACGATGTGAAAGTAACTATTCTTAGCACTTCTAATAAAGTCGAAAGTTTGTGGTGTCGGGTAAAATTCATGCATACCGCTCCGCTTGTTCTGGGGGTAGTATATCGTTCACCCTTGGTCGCCACAGATAGACTGATTAAGGAAGTAGAACTTTATTCTAAAGGTACCTCCAATGTTTTAATACGTGGTGACTTGGATATGCCTTGGTTGATTGGAATTCGTATACGGCTTTTCCTACTTGTGACCATGCTTCCTATGACCTTCTGGAGTGTATCATCTATCTATCTTTCTATAGATAAATATGTATAAATAATATATAGATAAATAATATATATCTTTCTAAGATAGATGATAGATGATATCTATTATCTATCTTCCTGGATGTGATCCCGAATCATTACTGCTTTTAAACACGATAAATGATCTACATTTAGTCCAACATGTTCACAGGGATAGTCGTCACAGGGGTAATAACTCCTCAATTCTTGACCTCTGCTTTTCGGTTAAAACGTCGAATCCTTTTAAGATCGACTATGATGTCGTGCGCAGTATAATTTCCTGTATGTATTGGCCCGACCCATCGAAAGCAGGCATTCAAGAAGCTTGGGATCACTTTAAGACCACATTACATTGTGTTCTCGACTATTTTGCTCCGATACGTCAGAATCGTACACGAAAACTACATCCAAAATGGTTAGATGCGGAACTGCTTGCTCTAATCAAACACCGTGATAGATGTTTCCATGCGTACAAAAAAGGGGAACTTTCTTTTGAACACTACCGTCATTGCAGGAATACGGTTTCTATTCTGAAAAAAAAACAGAAAAAACGCAGTTTCATCTCAAATATATGCAGCCCCACTCATAACAATCCTTGGGTGGCTTTCAAAAGCATACTTCCACGTCCTATACACTCGACAGATTGTTCATACCTAGTGGCCGACAATGGGTCAATCTTGACCTCCCCAACTGATGTAACTGCCCATTTTATGGACTATTTCGCTATCAAAGAAGATAGAGTGTCGATCCCCGATGGTATAATCCAAACTAAACACAATGTACTTCTACCTAGAGTAGTCATATCTAACATTGAATTTAGCGATGAAGAGGTACTGCACGAGCTACTTAAATTACCCCGCAACGCCGCGTCAGGTCCTGACCATATACCTCCAATACTCTTAAAGGAATTGGCCCATGCAATATACGTTCCCTTAGCTTCTATTTTTAGAAGTTCACTAAACACAGGTTATCTACCATCTGATTGGACTAAGGCTATTGTACGTCCAATTTTCAAGAAATGGGATAAATCCCAGGTTTCCATCTACCGTCCCATCAGTCTCATCTGTAGCTTGTAAGGTATTAGAAAAATTGATTCTTCGTCACCTTAGCGCTTTCGTTGAAGCTAACAATCGCCTCAGCCCCAGTCAGCATGATTTAGGCCAAATCACTCAACGGTAATGAACCTTGTAAAAGCGAGAGCAAGCTGGGTGGATTCGATGAGGAGTGGTTCCAAAGTAGATGTGATATTTATAGACTTATCGAAAGCATTCGATAGAGTTATTCCCAATTTGCTAGTAAACAAATTATCTAACATTGGTGTACGGGGCTCTTTGTTACGCTGGATTCAATCATTCGTAAGCAACCGCTCGTTTGCAGTACGCATAAGCCATTATCTTTCTGGTTACTCAATGATGACGACGGGCGTCCCGCAGGGATCGGCCATTAGTCTGACTATCTTTAATATATATGTAAATGATATTACAAACAACTTGACGTCGGAATGTGTTACCTACGCAGATGATATTAAGGTTTGGAGGCGAATCATTGATGATTCCGATGTTAGCGCTCTTCAAAAAGATCTGGATTCCATAAATAAATGGTGTATATCTAATGGGCTGATGATAAATGCGACTAAATGTAGACATATGCGGATCGGATCCCCAGACATTCGTTGCTCTTATAAAATTGGAAACATGTCGATTGATTCTACAGATAAAATCGATGATTTAAGGGTATCTACGCTTTATACGCTCGATATGAGCGCTCACATAAATAAAGTTTCGGTCAATTGCCGTCGTACTATTGGCATCATTAGACGATCTTTTGGATCACTAGAGGCATGTAGCTTCAGAATAATATACAAAGCCCTCATCGAATCTCGAATGCTATACGCATCTCCCGCAGCGTATCCACATCTGTGCAAGAACATTGTGGCTTACGAATCAATTCTCCGGTCGGCTACCCGTCTTGTTCCCAATGTCAAAGACCTGCCGTTTGACCAGAAGTTAGAAATCCTAGGTGTTCCAACGGTTTGTGAAAGTTTGGTAAAAGCTTATCTTTTGCTGGTATGGAGGGCAATTTTATCGCCCACTCATCCCCTCAACTTCATGTGTTGCCTACGCAACTCCGAGAAATTACGTGGATATCGACTAACGCTCAAACATCGTAGAAAAGTCCATCAACACTATCAGGATATCAGAGATCGAGTAATAAACAGTTGGAACAGACTCTCGTCATCTGCAATTGAATGTCGGAACATCCGAGAATTTCGGCGTGCGCTGAACAGTGTATCGCTCTCATAAGAAGTCGAACCTGATTTGGATTTTTTTGTTTTACTGACATTGTACTTTTTTTACATTGAGATCCAGCCAAACGAGCCACCGCTCATCGGCTGTTGTATACTAATAATAATAATCTATTGTGGTTTAACTCAGCATGTCCAAAATTGCACTCGTTTTGCTAGTGACAGTAGATCTCTATTAGATTTATGTTTATCTTCGAACAGTGAAATTATTAACGCTATCCATTATGATGCCCCGATCGGTGTCTGATCATTGTCAGATCTCTATTAGATGTATGTTTATCTTCGAACAGTGATATTATTAACGCTATCCGTTATGATGCCCCGATCGGTATGTCTGATCATTGCATAGTGATCGTTAGGTTAAGGTTTCAAGAAGAAACTCGAGGTCCGCGTGAAAATCAAGTTGTTAATGCTTTCAAAACCAACACAGATGCAATTCAGTCAATACTTTCAACAGGTTCCTGAGCTACTTAAATTTTCCCCGATCGCGCCCCTTCTGAAATCGCTCAAATCTCTTCAGCCCGCATCGAAAAACGCCGTCGCGAGGAAAACGGCGAAACATCACTCTCCATCCGAAACATAGACGGAAATTTTCAAGTTGTCCACACCCGTCCAAAAATTCGATGGCGCTCCATCTCTTCTATGTGTCTTCTCCACTAGACTCTTTCGCCACAACACACGGTTTCCGCCTCGGTCTCCTCAACACTAGATCTATTCTCAATAAATCCGATCTTATCCTCAACCTATTCACCAAGCAATCCATCGATATCTTCTGCCTCACCGAATCCTGGCACTCAGATTCCGACGACCTTTCCATTCGCCGTCTGCTCTCTGCCGGTTGCTCCCTAGTCGAATCCGCCCGCCCCCTCAGCTCATGCCCTTCTAAATCCTCTAATCATGGCGGCATCGTCGCATTAGAAGCAGGACACGTCAAAAAAATTCTCCCTGGTTTGATTCTGAGTTACGTTCAAGATTGAGGACTCGTAATTTGATCTTCAATCGCTACAAAGTTGGGGAGTGTAGTTATGATGTTTTAAACAGGCAAGAAATGTATTCAATTCATTGAAGAGAAAGAAGCGGTGTGCATTTGAGAATGCATTAGCTAACCAGTGTAAATACGATTTAAATGTCCTTTTTCAGTACCTATCACGTACGGGAGCTGTTGATTCTTAGATTTGTCACTACTTCTATGACATTTCTGCGAATGACCTAGCTAAAGAGTTTGCGGCACACTATCGCACTTCAGTAGAACCCGCAAATGAACATGAAACTTTTTGTATGGAATCTAGTGTGCTGAACACTTACTCTGACACGTGTCTTGAGTTGGACCTTGACAATTTGATAACGCCAGCTAAAATCTATTCCGAATTACGCCGTCTAAAAGCAAATAATTCAAGAGGTTGTGACTTACTACCTTCTGTTTATCTGCGCAGATTAGCAGTCTCAATTTGCGTTCCTTTCTGTGCAATTTTTCGCCAGTCAATCTTAGAAAGATATCTTCCTAATGTGTGGAAGCAGTCAATTGTTCTTCCCTACTTCAAGAAGGGAGATCGCTCTTCCGTCGAGAATTATAGGCCGGTGAGCATTACCTGCATTTGCTGTAGTGTTGGAGAGGTTTGTGCATCGCTTCATGGTTGAGTTTTTTCGTGTAGGAAAAATTTTAGTCCCTAATCAGCACGGATTTCGGGAGGGTTATTCAACTGTTTAAATTTGCTAGATGCTCATCTTGATTGGACAGCGAATAAGACACATTATACCGATACAGACATTATGTTCTTCGACTTTTCTAAAGCTTTTGATAGAGTATATCATGGTCTACTTCTCCAGAAACTTGTCAATACTGGACTCCCAAACATAATGGTTAATTGGATTAGTGAATTTCCTCTAACTCCCGTCATCAAACCAAATCCCTCAAAATCATCAACTGCCAGCTCTCCTATCGTGATCTCACCTACTCACGTCAGTCGTCCTTCTTTACGGAAACGCTTTCATTCTAGCGATCGTTGCGTCATTGTTACTAATATCACGCCTTCTAACTCCTTATCTCCACAAGCACGTCTGGACCACGATGTTTCCGCCTTCAGATCCATCATCTCATCTATTGTTCCTGCGGATAAACCATCCTTTTTCGAGAACATTTCTCCTGTCGTATTCATCCGTCTAAACAAATCTTCTCAATCTAATCCTTCCCAGCCCCCTCTCATAAAAATTGTTTTCAAGCATTGCTATCACGCGTCTTCTGTCCTCTCTAAACGATTTAAACTCATGTCATTTAAAACCACTCGAATTTTCCCCGATCGCGCCCCTTCTGAAATCGCTCAAATCTCTTCAGCCCACATCGAAAAACGCCGTCGCGAGGAAAACGGCGAAACATCACTCGCCATCCGAAACATAGACGGAAATTTTCAAGTTGTCCACACCGTCCAAAAATTCGATAGCGCTCCATCTCTTCTATGTGTCTTATCCACTAGACTCTTTCGCCACAACACACGGTTTCCGCCTCGGCCTCCTCAACACTAGATCTATTCTCAATAAATCCGATCTTATCATCAACCTATTCACCAAGCAATCCATCGATATCATCTGCCTCACCGAATCCTGGCACTCAGATTCCGACGACCTTTCCATTCGCCGTCTGCTCTCTGCCGGTTGCTCCCTAGTCGAATCCGCCCGCCCCCTCAGCTCATGCCCTTCTAAATCCTCTAATCATGGCGGCATCGTCGCATTCGCGCGTCAACCAGCGTCTCTTCGCAAAATCAATCCCCCTTTCAGTCCTTGCTCTTTTGAATTGCTCTCTTGTCGTTATTCTAACTTGATCACTCTTGATCTCGCCATTGTATACCGTCCTGGTTCATCAGCTCCTACAGCCTTATTTTTTACCGAACTCGCTGACCTCCTTTCTCATTGTTCTTTGTCCTCAATCCCTTCACTCGTTCTAGGCGACTTCAATATCCGCCTAGACCGCCCCTCTTCCACGGATTCCATCCGGTTCATCAACATTCTATCCAACTACAATTACAAACTAATCTCTACTACCCCCACACATATACTTGGTGGGGCACTCAACATCATCGCTGTCCCCGATCATATTGATGGCTACACCTCACTGTCCATATCTGATCCTGGTCTATCCGATCACTTTCTTATCACTCTTGATCTCACATGCAAACACACCCCTCCTCACACACCTACAATCCTACGTCGCCCATGGAGAAATCTTGACGTTTCCCTTCTCCGCTCTGCCTTGCCCAAATCGTCTCTATCATTTCCCACAATAACATATTCATCTCCTCACAATCTCGCCTTTCTTTTCGACTCTGAAATCACATCCACTCTCGATATTCTCTTGCCCTTCAAGTCTGACCCAAACCGTCGCTTGCACCGTGCCACATGGTTTGACATCCAATGCCTACTCTCAAAACGTCGACTTCGCCATGCTTTTCGAGTCTATCATCGCTTTCTCAGACGTGATTTTCGCTCGATCACTCCGTCTTTCCGTGATTCCTATCTTGCTCTTCGCCGGTCTCATCTCAACCTACTACGTACCAAATGCAACTCCTTCTGGTAGCATAAAATCATCACTTCATTCAACTTTAAGACTCTTCTGGCATACTTTTAACTCAATCCTTGCTCGCTCATCTTCGCCATGCTACATAAATGCCAATGATTATTCGTCATTTCTCCAGACTAAAGTATCCACGTTGCTCTCTCTCACACCCCGGTCTCCATCCTATCCTACTCTGCCCAGTCTAGCCTCATCCTTCCGGAACTCTTTCATCTTATCCTTGTCTCACCTACAGAAGTATCATCTGTCATCATGTCCTTGCCCAACAAAACCTTACCTGCCGATTTCCTGCCTACTCACATATTAAAATCTATATGCTCATCGATATCCCCATTTCTCACAACCTTGTTTAACTCGTCCATCCGCAGTCGTATCTTCCCTTCACACTGGAAATCTGCAATCGTTCGTCCCCTCCTTAAGAAACAATCGCTCGACCCCTCCCTTTCTTCTTAGAACGCCTCATCTTAATACAAATCAACGCTTATCTCTCCTCATCCAATCTGTACCCTTCTTTTCCAATCCGCTTTCCGCTCTAATCACTCGACAGAAATCGCATGCATAAAAGTGTACAACGACTTACTCATTTCTCGAGACAAGGCTCTATATAGTGTTCTCATCTCCCTCGACCTCTCCTCCGCATTCGACATTGTCGACCACTCTGTCCTCCTTTCTCGCCTTCGTTATGATTACGGTTTATCTTCCTCCTACGTAGCATGGTTCGCCTCATATCTATCCGACCGTTTCTTTCGCGTCTGTTCTAATTCATCATCATCCCGTCCTATCCATATTTTTTGCGGGGCCCCACAAGGTTCAGTCCTAGGTCCCCTGCTTTTCTCTCTTCTGCTTGACGATCTCTCTCCGTTTATCAAACCTTACTCCGTTAACGTCATGCAATACGCCGATGACATTCTAATCTATGCTCATGCACCCGCACATCGCATACACGATATCGGCATTTCTGCCTCCAACTGTCTTTCTTCTATCTACAAACGTCTCTCCAATCTCTATCTCGTTCTAAACCCCGAAAAGTCTAAAATAATGTGGATCCTCCCCCGTAAACCAAACATATCTCCTCCCACTGTATATTTTGCCTCATCGATCATACCCATAGTCCACAATCTCACTTGCTTAGGCTTCCATTTCGATGATCACCTTTCCCTTAAACCCTTCGTCCGTGACAAGGTCCGCTCATCTAACTTAATTCTTCGTGACATCCGCCGTATCCGCCCCCTTATCGACTTCCGTTCTTGTATGTCTCTTCTTTCATCGTTTCTTTTCCCTAAAATCGATTACTGTCTTAGCCTTTTTGCCAATTCTCCAAAATCTATCATCCTACCCCTACAACGAATAATCAACACCGCCGTGTTGATTATTTACAACACCACATATTTTGCCCAACTCTCCTGGCCCACCATCCACATCCGCATCAAACTCCGCCTTCTTCTCGTTACTTTTCGTCTCATCGCTGTCGGCTCCCCATCGTTCATCAACCTTCCTTTCTTAGACGATACTCGCCTCACCTCGCTATCGCTTCGTTCCTGTCATACCTTCTTACTAACTTAAGTTTAATTTTGCATGTATTATTACAAGCAAGCATTGCCTATAAAGCCATTTCGCTCAATCACAAGAAAACCTTTACAACGATTACATCGATTACAACGATTACTTCAACGATTAAAGAATTTAAAATTGTCTTGATTATAATAAGTTCTTACAATTTAAAATTTAAAATTGAAATTTAAATCAAATTACATTGATACCGCAATAAACGAAATCTGTTGGTCGGATCCATTATTCAATAACGAATTTTCCGTTTGAAAAATTGATGGAAATTTGAATTCCAGTACAATATCACATTATATGACAAAAATATGACAAAGAAGACCAACAAGCAAGCGAAATACAACAATACAACAAAGTCGGTTGGGTACGCAGATAATGAAGTGGCATGTGACTCTCACGGCTGCACGATATGGACCAAAGTAAGTTTCCCCTCAGACAGTTCTCAGGCAATGACGAGTCGCAATTTCTATTGTGGTTTCTGTGCAGCTCTAGCAATTGCAGATTTAAATAAGACTATTAACGACCTACGCTCACTAATCGAAGACACAGATAAACCATTACGATAAGATATCCCTTATACATGTGAAGTACTCAAGCAAGATACAATACCATCACTAGACAATGAAATCGCCACGATCAACATAATGGCAACATCTGATACTTCAATATTCCGGAAATATATTCCTACTCGAGTTTGGACACGAGGACATGCAAGATCGCGAATCGTAAAGGCAACAACCCTTGAAACTTCCTTACCTAACCTTAAATCTGATTTCCTGGATTTCGTCAAATCTAGAGAATTCCACCATTTCTTACAAGGGTACACAGAAAAAAAACATTCCGTATCACCCAGAAAACACATCCAAGGCCGGAAACAAACACAGAAGCACCATATCACACTTTACTCCCAGCTTTTTCTTGTCATCAAACAACCCATAGTCTATATAAAATGGATGAAACACTCAAACAAATGATAAATCATACCAATTCCACTGTAAACAACACTGATAACCCCAATATACCTATTCTATCTTAGCCTAAACGACATAAACGCCGAACATTCGATCGGGATAAATGTTTCATCATTGTAAATTTAAACGAATCACCGAGTCCAAACAGTCTCATCCGAATTAAACATGATGTTGATTCAGTAAAGCAAGTTCTTTCAACTATTCTCCCAACAGAAATATCAGTCAAACAAAATAGACAGGTAATACACCTTTTTCGCATTGTGACGAAACAAGATGGTACCAAATCAAGGCTCTTGAAAGTTGTTGTTGATAGCTCCGAGACTAGTAAGCAAATCATCAAGAATTCCTTTAAGTTAAGGGGCTCCAGTATCAGACTTCTACCTGACCTCCGCACTGAAGATAGAAACAGATTGAAATCTGCAAGGAACAAGCTTCAACAAAGAATTCAAAACGGTGAAAAAAATCTAATTGTGAAAAATTTTCAAGTTGTGCGGTGAAGAATAAATACGCGATTCAGCCTCGGAATCCGTCTAACCGTTCCATCGATACTCTCCGCCGCACAGATTTGTGCATCCAACACGTAAACATCAATCCCATTTCAACACCAACAGCGACACCTCACCACTGTCGTTACTCTAAAAATATTATTTCCGTCATGTACTCTAAGTGTTTAAGCATGTACAACAAATTTGACGAAATATTGTCTCGTTAATTCAATGAACCCAAACATCATAGCATTGAGCGAAACCTGGCTTAACAGCGATATATCTGGGATATATCTTTTTTTAATATTTTTATTTTTTTGGACTCTGCCTGAATAGCCTTTTGGCTTTGGTATGTATTGGAATAATAACATCTGATAATGAAATCTCAATCTCAAACTACTTTGTTATACGATCGGATCGAACCGCCTCAAAAGGAGGTGGAGTTATATTATACGTCAAGCAACCGTTAACCATCATCGAGCACAGCATTGTATCAGATGATTCATACAACGAATATCTGTGGGCAACAGTATCTTCTCCTGAGAGACAGAAACTAAAAATCGGTTTATTTTACCGCTCTCCGCGCTCTGCAACTGAAAAGATTGGCATCTTATTACGACATCACCTAACAAGCTTATCACCGATCATTATCCTAGGAGACTTCAATATGCCTTATGTCAATTGGGACCTATATACTTCAACACATGGTTGTGATGTTGAATCATCCAATCTCCTTGATACGTTCAACGATCTCAATCTAACCCAGCATATTCACGAACCCACTAGAAGGAGGAAGCAATCATCTGCCATTTTAGACCTCTGCTTATCACGAGGGGAATCCACAATTGATGAAATATCTCTCAGCCCCCTATTCGCCATAGTGATCATTGTGTCATTAGGCTGGCGCTTTCTGTAAGTCTCTTTAAAACAACCCTCTCGGCAAAACCCGAATTGAATCCCTTCAAAGCGAATTTCGCAAGTATGACGCAAGCTATTCGAAACATTCAATGGACTAATCCATTGCAATTGGCATAGAGCAGTGCTGGGAAAATTTCAAATCTACCTTGATCAATGCTCTAAATTACTTCTCCCTTTTAAAACGTCAGCGCACATCCCACAAAACTCCCATTTGGTTTGACTCGCAGATTAAACAAATGATTAAGACAAGAGACAAAATTTAC
This sequence comes from Pomphorhynchus laevis, assembly GCA_012934845.2. Classification (NCBI taxonomy): domain Eukaryota; kingdom Metazoa; phylum Acanthocephala; class Palaeacanthocephala; order Echinorhynchida; family Pomphorhynchidae; genus Pomphorhynchus; species Pomphorhynchus laevis. The sequence goes on from WNNJ02000312.1 coordinate 21,198, forward strand.
AAAAAATTCAAAGGGAATTGTTCTTGGACCGATTACAAGGAATAACGAAATCAAGTAATGGCACTCAAACGTCATAAACGCAGGTGCTTCGTTTCCAATCTTTGTCGATCATCAAAAAGATATCCCAATAAATTGTTCAAACATATCAGCTCGTTTAAATCAACTACGCCTGAGATTAACTCTATATTTATGGAAACCGGTGAGCTCACATTTGATGACAAGCAATTGCCAATATTTTCCTGGATCAATTCACGCTAGAGAGTCCTACCTGTCAGTATTGCCCCCGAGTCTCCACAGCTCAATATCCGTGTTACGAATTTACTCCATTTGATAAATTTGAGGTACTTAATGAACTTTTAAAGCTACCACGATCAATTGCGGCAGGACCAGACAATATTCCTCCAATTCTTCTTTGGGAATTTGCACCAGTAATATATGAACATTTACACATCATATTCGATTTCTCCTTGTCAACAGGCTGTATACCATCAGATTGGAAATGTTCTATAATCCGACCTCTCTACAAAAAAGGCGACCGTAATCTAGCAAGCAACTATCGGCCAATAAGCCTTACCTGCGTTGCTTGTAAAGTGCTAGAGAAACTGCTTTTTAAACGAATCATCGGGCACCTAGAAGGGAACCAAGTACTCTGCGACAACCAGCATGGCTTCTGCCCAGTAAGATCTACTGTCACAAACCTCGTACTTGCGAGAAGTGATTGGACCAGATATGCCGAGGCTGAAGTTAGTGTTGATGTTTTGTTTTTCGATCTGAGCAAAGCTTTTGATCGGATATACTATAATGCCCTCCTTATTACGCTGGAACAGTACGGCCTCAGAGAAACCCTCCTAAATTGAATTAACTCCTTCCTTAGAAATCGGAAGATTACTGTATTGGCCAATAAACATATGTCAAAGACAAGAACTCCTGGACGCGGTGTTCCTCAGGGATCGGTACTCAGTCCATTGCTCTTCATTATTTACATCAACGAGCTTACTACAGCTATTTCGAGTCCATGTGGTTTATATGCCGACGACTTGAAAATTTGGCGACAAATAATCGATAGACGAGATCCAATGATACTCCAGAGAGACATTGATAATATTAAGGTATGGTGTAATCAACGGGGACTGGTATTAAACCCCGATAAGTCAAAACATATGCGCATCGGACATCTACACATCAATTCGTCATATACCATTGACGGAAGAGAAATTGAAACAGTTCTCCAATTTCAAGACCTTGGAGTGATCGTAAATAGAAGCTTATCGACCATCCCACACACCAGTCACACAGTTGCTAAATGCCGTCGAATTTTAGGACTTATTAGAAGGACCATTGGCCAGCTTGACGCATCCAGTTTTAAGTTAATTTACAATGCTTGTCTTATCTTTAATGAGATACGCTTTACCTGCCTGCCACCCTCAAACTACGACAGAGATGAACCTGTACGAATCCATATTACGCAAGGCCACATATCTTGTACCCAGCCAACGCAAGCTCTCATTCATTTTTCGACTCCACGCACTTGGTGTGACCACAGTGAAGAAATCTTTAAAGTCATCTGATTTAATGTTTGTGTGGACAACGCTTAATGTTCAAAAAGGGCAGAGGGAACATGTTTGTCGTAAATTGTTAGAACTTCGAAATTCAAACAGATTGTGGGGACATCACCTCACGTTAAAGACCCACATTCGTCCACGAAGAAGATTTAACACAATTGTCAACCGAGCGTGAAAAAGCTGGAATAAGCTACTAAGTCAAGTGGTTTCAGCCTCCAGTATTTTGTCCTTCAAGAGAAGTCTGAGGAATTTACTAACTTAGAACAATCTGATTTTCATGGATATTTGTTTTTTACCCTGTACCCAACCTGTACGAGCTCTACGCTCTTTTGCTGCTGTTGTATTTAATTTTTTTAAATAATAAAATAATTATAATAATTTAAAAGAAAGGGGGTTCCCGCAAATGGGCCCATACATAACTTTCACTGTCGAAGTTGTAATTGATTTTTAAAACAAGGCGTTCACTATCTTATGTGCTGCCTTCTCTGTTTCCTCTTGGACTTCGAAGGCAGGCATATGCTGTTCGAGCAATTTCAAAGGAAACGCGGCGTTTGATATTTGCGATGACATGCGCATATTTCGTAATACCTCGTTGTGTGCGAACTGATGCGATTCGTCTGAACAAGGTGTCTGTCTCTTCCCCAATGCCACCAGAAGAGGAAAAAATTAGCGGAATGAACCTGCCGCGCTCGATCGCTTTAATTCTTTCTGAATATTTGGCATGTTTGCGTGATTCAGTGTGCTGGAAGGATGCGTCCACTGATCGGTTAACGAACGACTGAGCAAAGATGTTAAACACGTTGACGTCAAAGAACGTCCGCTCTGATCGCTCGTTCCACAGGCTTACTTTGTGCTAGGGAGGCGTAGGTTGATGGCGTTTCTAACGGGATAGCAGTTGACTGTGTCTTTATTGATTTTAGTGGGCTTTCGATCGTATACGTTAAGAAAATCTCATCGAAGTGCTTTTGGATTGTAAAATAAATCTGATTATTGTAAATTGGCTTCAAGCATTCTTAACGCAACGCTCTTATCATCACCACGTTCACTTACATTAGATGTACCTCAAGGTACTGTCTTAGGTCCACTACTTTTTAACATTTATCTAAACACATTGTTAAAACAGCTACACTGTCCATATTTGGTTTTTGCCTATGATCTTAACATCTGGTTTAAAATTACATCGAAAAGCGACATTACTGTATTAAAGCAGGATTTAAAAATTATTCACGAATGGGAGTACTCGACAGGAGTAATAAATGTAGGTAAATGTGTCCATTCACGTTTTGGTCGGAGTAACATACATGCTGATTACATATTAGGCAATAACATTGTATCTAGAGCGCATCACGCACATGACGTTGGCACAATTGTTCAGTGTTCTTTCAAGACTAGGATGAACACAGACAGAGTATGTTCGAAAGAGCGAAGTGTTCTTTACTTATTGAAGAATTGCTTTAAATATTTACCAGTAGAATGTTTTAAGCTACTGTACAACGTATTGGTTCGTCCTCACATCGAGTACAGCATTCAATCGTCATTTCCGTGCACTAAAGAGGAAATCAATTCACTTGATAATATATTAATGCGAGGGTCTCGATTATGTAAAGGAGTTGCACAGTTTCCTTATGCGGAAAGACTAAGAATGCTAGGCATGCGTTCTATCCGGTCACGTTTAATGTATTTAGATTTGGTAGCGTTGTATAAGATCGTTAAACGTTATGACGGATAGCCAATAAATTGTGTAAGTTTGAATCATCGTGCCTGTTTTCGAGGACATAGTTTGTTAGGCGAGAACATTGTATCTAGAGGCATGTGTTCTATCTAGTCACGTTTAATGTATTTAGATTTGGTAGCGTTGTATAAGATCGTTAAAGGTTATGACGAAAATTATTAGAATGGATACGACATCCTGATCAGCAAACTATCCGAATGGCATACCCGTCAGATCAACGATAATTTCAACAATTAACCTCGTTTTTTTTCTCTTTTTTGTTTTTTTTGTTTGTCTATCTTTCTATGTGAGCAGACTAAACAGCATACGGGCTTTGTCTTGTGTTTTAATAATATATAGCTTGTTTCCTAATTTTAAGTTGATATACCTTTGTAGTCATTGTTATCATTGACATTTTGATGACTATTTTTTATTCCTCACGCTGCTTATATCCTTTATAAGCCAGCAGCCGTATGCGACATTTCAGAATTGGTAGACCTCATCAGCTATTGATCCAATACCTACGTTTCACGTTTCGGTCCTTTAATGTTGGCAGACCATCACTCAACTCGTTTGCTTTATTACCAATTAGATTTAATGAAATACATCGTCTTACATCTTTCAAATTTAATTGAAATCATTTCTGATTTCAAATTAAATCAACGTTGGTAGGGGAAGGTTCAACAAACTTCCAACAAAGTTTATTATTGACAAGTTTATTATTAAACTTCTCATCTATATCTTGATACCTAATTTTAATTGGTATACCTGTGCAGTCCTAGCTATTAGTGAAATTTTGACGACATTGCAAGTTGATTTGATAATATCTAAGCCAACAACGGTATGCTACATTTTAGTATTGGTGAAATTTAACAGCTATTAATCCAATACTCGAGTTTCACGTTTCGTTCTTCTTAATGTAGGTTAACGATCACTCAACTCGTCTTTCTAGTATCAAACAAGTTATCTATAATTTGGTTCTAATTTTAAGCTAATTTAATTGTGCAATTATTGTTACAATTGAAATGTTTTGTGGCACTATCGTTGAGTTAATGCTATCTATAAGCTTATATATAAATTAGTGCACGGATGTGCTGAGTAGACAACGGATTACTAAATCAGACCTATATATTTATATATATTTTTACTATATCTTTGTATATAACGATATAATTTATTTATATATATAATTTTTACTATCTTTATATATTTACTATATCTATATGTACTTTATGCTTTATATATACTTTATTTTATATACATATATACTTTATATATAATTTAAACTATATCTTTATATATATCGAAAATGATGTTGTTTTATAGACAGCAGTACGGTATATATATGCATCGTACTGCTGCTAGCTTATAGATAGCATTAATACATACATATATATTAATATATACAAAGATATAATTTATATCATATATACCGGGGCTTAGCGGGAGCTACCGGGCGCGTCCTCTGGGTAGATAAATTTTCATCAGATATGATGGATATCTGCGATATGATCGGCATTACACCGACGAATAAGCAGGCGTGGACAATCAGCGGTAAGGCCAACGCAATAGCTGGATGAAGAATGGTAACTTCATCCCTATAAAAAGCTTGACCTTGTGACATGACGAGTATGCCCCGTCATTAAATAAGGGTTGCCAAATGGGTTGTCCTTTTTACAGCTATCAGCAGATATCATCACCCCTTGAGTTTTGCGAACTCGTGAGGTATCCCAACCTTAAACAAACATGAAGAAGAAAATGTACGAAACTTGATCAAAACTGAAAAGCATGCTCAAAAACTATGAAGCGTCAAAGTGAACAACTTCCAAGCAAGAACAATAACATTACATTATCTAACAGATTGTCGCTTGCCTGATGTAGGTTTATTAACTGTGGTGAATCCGCTCACCCGTCAATCATTCCAAATCCTTCACTCAGGCCCCACGGACGGATCCAGCCAAGGCGGCGTTGCTATTCTGATGAGGTCTGATCTATTAGAATGTATCATTTACCGGAATCCCATTGACTCTCGTATTGCGTTCCTACGTCTAGCAGGCAAACCGTTTAATTGGTCGATTGTGAGTGCATATGCAAAGACGAATGAAGCACCCTCATCTACAGCAGAGAAATTTTATCAAATGTTTGACAGCGTACTATCCGCGGTCCCTTCAAACGATGTATTGGTGTTGGCAGGCGACTTCAATGCTCAACTCAGATATGCTCGAAATCATATTTTCTCTAGTGTTGGACCTCATTCTTTTGATGGATTATGTCCTAATGGCGAGCAGCTAATTTCACTTTCCGGGAGACATAATCTTATTATGGCAGACACATTCTTCCGCCATAAAACACGACATCTCGAAATATGGGCCCATCCTAATAGTAGGGTACGAAATCATATTGACCACATCCTCTCTAGACAACACTGGCGCTCCTTGTTATTGAATAGTCGCTTTTTTTGGGCGTTGAAAATAATTTTGGATTATGCACTAGTGATGTGTTTAGGGAAGTTACGATTTCCCGCGACAAGTAAGATACCCAAATCCACTACTTATGATAGCCGACTCCTTAATACCTCGTCAATTCAGGAAAAATTCAGAGCAACAGTAGAGAAAAACTTACTAAATGCCGAATGGGATCTACAACATCACCTGATGAAATATGGGTGACATATTACCCACTCGGTCCACTCAGCTGCAGATAGTCATATTCTAAGTAGGAAACAGCATACACGTTCGTGAATATCTGGGAATACACTTGCGATCTCTGCTGAGCGAAAACATCCGCTGGATTATGATCACTTATTGCAAGTTAGGCATTATAGTAAGTTACTAAAACAAAACCTAAGGATTGACCGTGACGCATATTGGAGTAGCATTGCGTCTCAAGCCGAAGTTGCATCTGCATGTGGTGACAGCAGACGATTATTCCAATCCGTGAGTACTATCACGCGGCCACACACGTGCTCGCTATCGGGATTACGCGATAATACAGGAGCTATCGCATACAGCACATATGCAAAACTGAGAATTTGAGCTGAATATTATCGAGAGCTATAGAACGGAAACAGACCGCCAGCAAACCAGAATACCCATGATGCAACTGTGGAGGACGTAGACGTTCAACCTCAAACAACAACTGAGATACAATATTGCATCACCCGCATGAAGAAAGACAATGTCCCTGGTCTGGATCGGATCACTTTTGAAATCTTGCAAGCTTCTAGTATCATATTATATCAGAAACTCTCGGTTCTTTTTGAATCCATATAAGACGTCTCTAGAATTCCAGAAAATCTTTCAAAGGCGATCATTATGCCGATTTTAAAAATGGGGTGATGCAATATCATGCGATAATTATCGTTCAATCTCGTTACTTCCGGTCGTTTACAAGGTTTTCGAATTAATCATACTGGATCACATTCGGCCAATGAGAGAACGACAATTACGTGAGAGTAAAGCAGAATTCAGAAAGGGTTGTAGCTGTATTGACCAAATATTTTCCTTGCGATGTGTACTTGAGAATCCAAATGAGTTAAGACAACCGACGGTGTAGCGTTTCTAGATTTTAAACTGCGTTGGACAGTGTTTGCAGAGAAAGTGTTGCCTCTTTTAGATGAGTGTGGGTTCCCTGTGAAGATATCTAGAGTCGTGAAAACACTCTACGTACAATCGAACTGTATTATCATAATGAATGGACAGCTAAGTGAGAAATTCAAGTCATGAATTTCCCAGCACTCATCAGTAGGGTTAAGTACCATCAGTCGTTTTGGCTGTCTTGTGATATATTTAAAAGGCATCTCCGAGACTTCGCTGACGTGATAGCATGGGCATAGCCTCTTTGAACAAACCACGTGATTTCCAGATCATCCTAATATATTCGGCAGGAAATTTTATTGCTGCCGTTGGTTGTTTTCTCACATGATCATTTTAAATATATCACCAGGCAGCAGAAACGACTGATGGAAGTTCATCCTACTGATGGGTGCTAACGGCTACCATCGGAGTGATAGCGAAGTCTGCACTGCTTGTAATCGAATTCCGGTTTTTGGCAAAATTCTTGATTATTAAACTGTAGTTTGTAAGCTCCCTGAGCACAGTGCGAACAATTCAGCTCTTAAATTATAAAAATGTATCCTTAAAAGATCCTGTGAGAAAACAACCAACGACAGCAATAAAATTCCTGTCGAATAAATTAGGATGATCCGGAAAGCAAGTGGTTTGTATAAAGAGGCTATACATATGCTACGAGGTCAGCGATTTCTCGAAAATGCCTTTTAAATATATCACAAGGCAGCCGAAACGACTGATGGTAGTTCACCCTACTGATGAATTCTGCTGGCTATCATCAGATCGTCTTTGAATTATAAGGAAGTCTGCTCTACTTGTAATCGAACTCCGGTTTTTGACAAAATTCTTGATTATATATACCGATTCAAACGAAAGTCTTATTATATAAGGTAATCAAATCAAGCAGAGTAGACAATTTTTTATTGTATAGAGCTACGGCGCTGTTACCGGCTATAACAATCCAGTTAAATCGAATAATCGGATAATCGTTTGACAAAGTTTCCTATCTATCTGACGAATCGGGGAATTCTGGAAGAATTCCCCGATTCTTTCTTTTTCGCCTTCTTTAGTGAAAACTGTTACAATCTTTCACTACCGAGTTTGGTCACAATTGCAATATTTATAAGGAAACTTGATATGGAGGAACTCAACAAAACAAGACAAACTATAGTTACAAACGATTAACGTACGCATAACAGATCTGGTAGAATTCCCCGATTCGTCAGATAGATAGGAAATTTTCTCACAAACGATTATCCGATTATTCGATTTAAGTGGATTGTTATAGCCGGTAACAGTGCCGAAAGCTCTATACAATAAAATAAAATTTGTCGACTCTGCTTGATTTGATTACCTTATCATATTTTGCAAAGTATCGTGAAGAGACGATCTCAAGCAACACCGATTTGGACACGACTATATATAATAAGAGTTTCATTTGAATCGGTATATATAATTTTATATCTGTCTGTGTTAAACTGTGCTCCGGGAGCTAATAAGCTTCAGTTTCATAATTGTAGATGTTGCCAAAAACCGGAGTTCGATTACAAGTAGAGCAGACTTCCTTATCACTCCTAGACGAGCTGATGGTAGCCGGCAGCACTCATCAGTAGGGTGAACTACCATCAGTCGTTTCGGCTGCCTTGTGATATATTAAAAAGGCATCTCCGAGAATTTGCTAACGTGGTAGCATGGGCATAGCCTCTTTAAACTAACAACGTGCTTTCCGGATCATACTTATTTTATTCGGCAGGAGTTTTACTTGCTGTCGTTGCTTGCTTTCTCACAGGATCCTTTGGATGATAGATTTTTATAATTCTATATCTGACTGTGTTAAACTGTGCTCAGGGAGCTAATAGGCTTCAGTTTCATAATTGTAGATGTTGCCAAAAACCGGAGTTCGATTACAAGTAGAGCAGATTTCTCGGAGATGCCTTCTTAATATATTTCTCTGTATGTAATCGAACTCCGTTTTTTGGCAACATCTACGATTATGAAACAGACGCTTGTTAGCTCCCAGAGCACAGTTTAACACAGTCAGATATAAAATTATAAAAACGTATCCGCTAAAGGGATCCTGTGAGAAAGCAAGCAGCGACAGCAATTAAAATTCCTGCCGAATAAAATTAGGATTGTTCGGAAAGCACATGGTTAGTTTAAAGAGGCTAGGCTTATGCTACCAAGTTAGCAAATTCTCGGAAATGCTTTTTAATATATCACAAGGCAGCCAAAACGACTGATGTTAGTTCACCCTACTGATAAGTGGATTCTGTTCATACTTCGCCCTACTGATGAGAGGATTTTGTTCATACTTCGCAGTGCTGGGTGATAAGGCAAGACACATATTGTTTTCTCTTCTTGCTTAGGTTTCAACTGGCTAAGCAGTTCCAACCTTGGTATATTGCGCACTTTTTTAAATTCTCTCATTATTTGAAGTTTCGAATATCCTCGAGTTTCGAAGTCCCATCTGGTCCGATAAAAACCGCCTCCCATTTGTCCGCGTCTGTACTTGATATTTTTAGCACACGTCTGAATTCGTTGCGTAAAATCGCTATTTTCGTGGTACTACTATGTGCACTTAATTGATGAAAGTATGCTGCGGTTGATTCAGCTTTACGGTATGGCGTGTTATGTAATTTGTAACACCTCTACAAACCCGTCTGTCGATGGAAACGTCGAGATAGTTTAACGGCCACGATCTGTCGCATACAAATTTTATCGGTTTACAATTGATGTGCTTCAAAAACTCCTCCAGTTTTTCCTCACCGTCAGTTCATATGGCAAGGATATCATCTATATATCGTATCCAGGTGTGTGGCTTTACCGATGCTGTTTTTAGTTTGCACTGTTCATATGAATTCATGAAAAGGACAGCATAACTCGGTGCTAATGGCGTCCCCATGGCTGTGCCCAAAACTTGTAGATATAGCTAATCCATGAATTGTACCACGTTATTTTGTAGGACCAATCCCAATCCTTCACTCACCATTTCCACCATACCACTATCCCCCTTTCGTATTGCGTCGTTTACTGCTTTAATACCTGCGTCTGAGGTACTAGTTTATATACGGTACCAGTTTTAGCCATCACAAATATGGGTGAATGTAATAAATACAAATTAATTATTATATTTATTATTACATTATTAAATTATTTTTTTATATTATAATATTATTTTGTCTTTTACCGGCTACATTCGAAGTTTAAACTCAAAAAGGGAAATCTAAAAATTGTTATAAAAATTGAACTTCATACATGTTTTTCTCGATGAAAAACTGCTTTGTGGAAATGAGATTATTTAGCATGAAAAATGCTATATAAATTCCAAGTCCTCGGCGCCATAATTTTAATTTAATTAAAATTAATTAAATTGTATTTTAATTAAATATAATTTTAATTTAATAATTATGAAAGCAAATATTATTAAAAAACAGTATGCTTGTACATTTCAATAGGTGGTTTAGCTTGCGTCATATGTTGTTAAAACTGACGAAATTGTGTATATTGAAGACAATTCGTATTTTACGGGCGACGTGTATTACGTTGACGACGTGTATTGTGTGGATTATATGAGCTTTGTGGATTTTGCAAGTGATGTGAATCTTGCAAACGATAATATTTTTGTAGCCCATGTGGATATTGATAAAAGTTGCCATTTCTTATCTTTGAAGGATCATGATATTGCTTATTTGAACATGCGAGCGCATTCTTATTTCGATTAATTTGGTTTCCCATGTTATTGTGGTAGTTTTTCAAGTGTTGCTGATTTTGAACCAAGTCGTTGAATGACAATTGTGTTTGATGCTGTAAAGGATTATATTTAATCTTATGTGGCAAATATCTTCCAAATTGTGATCGTGGATAAATTTGACGATGTCCTTGATCTACCCGTCTGAAGTCTGTAGTATTATCATGATTATATGTTGGATACATAACCTTTTGATTTGGAGTTAAATAGTATTCGAGATTCGCCATTGAAGCTGCAGGGACAACATTGAACGGAAAATGTCGTGGAGGTACGAAACTATAGCTGTTATTATAATAGTTAAGAAAACTTGTTGGATATATTATATCGTGACTTGGAGTTTGATACTGGTCTTGTATAGCCATTGGAGCCAACGGTGCAAAGTTTGGATATATTATATCGTGACTTGGATTTTGATACTGATCTTGTATAGTCATTGGAGCCAACTGTACAAAGTTTGGATATATTATATCGTGACTTGGAGATTGATACTGGTTTTGTATAGCCATTGGAGCCAACGGTACAAAGTTTTGAGCTTTTGATAAGTTTTGTTGTTTTGTATTCTCCATAGAATTAACAAGATAAACGTGATGAACATGATGTGAATTTTGTAAAGGGTTATTTGACTGTCTGTTGAGTGGTACGGACATACTGTTATCCGTAGGATTAACAGGAAAAGCACTGCTTTCATTATTTGAGTTTTGTATAAGGTTAGCTGACTGTTCTACAGGATTACGCACTGGGTCGATATGATTTGCATAGTGTACCAATGGAAATTTTTTGGTTGATAACTGTTGTTGTTTTGCCACATTATCAGTCATGAAATCAACCGGATATTCAGCGTATACATTATGTGGGTTTTGAATCAAGGTGGGTGGTGACTGATCTTGGTTTGCTACATTAGTCGTAGGGTCGACAGGATAAACAGGATGTGCTACTAATACGTAATACATATTGCTGCTTGGATCTTCTCCCCATTCTATCGATGTTTACCTGATTTTCAAATGGCATATACATTCCACCGGTATAGGCGTCTTGTTGCTCTATGTAATTTGGATTTGCTTTTTCGACAATGTCATTAGGCTGGGTTATCATATTTTTTTGAACATTAGCAACCATTTTGTTACCTTTGTCAACCCTCGTTTTGTGCTTCCGGCCTTTATCGTCGCGTATAATAAAATTCGGATCAATCAAATTGTATTTTTTACGATTCCACTTTTGCAATGTTCTATTTTTATTTTTATCTTCATCAAGTATTGCTATTTCCGCGTTAACATTTTGCGCCTCATTCTGCAATAAAGTTTCTTCATCGGAAAATTCTTCGTTTTGCTTATAGAGCACGGTGGCATTCGCTACCTTTAATCCTGGAGCAATTTTAAATTCGACGGTCTGTTTGTCACCAACACCATTAATAGCATCAGCTAGTTTACTGCGGAATGGAATTTTGACTTTACTCATCTGGATATTATTAATAAGTTTATTATTTTCAGTATTTTAAATTTCAAAAATAACTTTACTTCGAGTGCATAAATTTCTAGTATCCACTGCAATGTAACATTCAAAATTAAAATTTTTCAAATATTACGTTTCGTCAAGCGTATCATCGATACTTGTATGTAGCAATTGCTATATGAATGAAACATATTTAGTATGCATAGACTCGTCGATTTCGACTACCCGTATTTCTAATTTTTAACATATCTGTAAATGACGTGCTTGTAGCTAACCTTAAAACGTTTATTTTGGATTTTAGACTTTTCACTTATTTTAAATGCTTACGTAATACGATGCATATACATTATGTTAATAAAGCCAACAGTAAAACCTATTAACTTATAATAGGTTATAACTTATAATAACTTATACTTTTATCTTGCGCGTTACTTTAATCCTATATATAAACCAACAGCAGTACGCTATATTTGCTTGATGGAGGTCTCATCAGCTATTGATTCAATATATACCTTTCACGTTTGGTCCCTTTAAGTTGTTGACGATCATTCGATTCGTAAATCAGAAATTATAAATGATTTCAATTAAATTTGCAAAATGTATTTGCAAACGTGTTTTTTATATTTTTTAGTTTTTTTTATTTTATTAAATTTGATTTTGGAGTAGTGAAATTATTGAGAATTATTAAATCGTTTTCTAAATATATTTTTACGTATCAAAACGGCTTTTTGACGGTCTGATTCCCGGATATGAGAAAATGACGGATAATTTACTGCAATTTAAAGAATTTTAATGTTGAAATTCCTCTAAATCTGTTCGATGTTATATAGTTTGCTTTTATTGCTTCGAATCATAAACCAATCCTTATTTCACTTAAGAAAACTTTTCTGTAATTATTAAAAATTCTATAGCGAGATCCTTTTACGGATGCTTTCTAATATATTCGTAAACGAAATACCCGAGATTATCCAAAACTCTAGGCGAAAATTATGATATAATTATCAATTTATTGAGCTTTCGTCGTTTGTGACTTCTTACAACATAAAATTTAACAGTATTACAGTTTGAAACAACAAAATGATAACTCTTTGTAAGTGTAAGCAGGTGCAGGCTGTCAGAAGAATGCAAAAGTAAATATATTCATGGGCAATCTCGGGATTAATCTTCTTTTCTAGAGGACATTCCCTGGAGAAAAGACTAACGTTTTTTAAACTCCTCATCTATGGATTACCTACCATCGTCCGCCTATACTGGACTCTCAGGTGTGAAAGACCCTGAGTGATGTAACGAGAGGGTAGCGCGTCGGTGTGTGCTAGAGGGATCTGATTACGCTGAACCAATGAATGATGAGAGAAGACTGTGAACTTAAAGACTAATTATATGTTAAATATTTTATTAGCTGCATTCTTTAGTAAAAGAATCTATTATTATCAATGTAAAAAGTGTAACCAGGTGCATACTGTAAGAAGTAAAAGTAAATATAATCAAGAATAAACCATTTGATTAAATGTATTGGTAGAAACATTTGATAATACACACCTGTTATTTGATTAAAATTACTCTATTTTGATTTATTTAAAATTGTAGTCGATTGGTTAAATTGTATAATTTAAGTCGATGATATTCGTGTAAGTTGTTGCAGTGCCTATATGTCATTAACTGTGCTATCCGATACTGCTCACGATATTGTGCTGGTATTATAGTACTTGCACAATATATAGACACCGCTATTGGTTTTGTCCCAGTAGACCGAAAAAAATCCACTAAGCATCTAAAGAAAGCATCATAAATGCAACTAAAGAAATATTATTTTAAACATTTAATTTAATGGCGTTTTTGAGGCCGTGTAGAAGCTCTGTAATGTTTGAAAGACCCATTTGAAAACTAATAACCAATCTTTCGATTTTGTTATCTTGGTCAACATGCATTTTTTCTTCTTTTTGTTTCTCTTCCATTTAAAAGTCTAGAAATCTCAATATTTTTTTCTTGCTGAATCTCCAAAATCTTATTGACAATTTCATAGAAATTGGGATTTATTTTGTAAACCAAACGATTTAGTTTTGAATTAAACCCTTCAGCGCCATTGTTTGTTCTGCCTCTGAAAATGCCATACTGCGACCAAATTGCTCTGTTGAACAAATATATGGTATTTGTTATCCAATTAGAAAAAACGTAGGAGAAAAATGCATCACTTGCCTTACAATGCACACCTCTCTCTATTTGAATGTCATGTGTTCGGTCTACTGGGAATCCGGTCTACTGGGAATTCGGTCTACTGGGAATTCGGTCTGCTGAGACGCCACTACTGCTATTAGTATCTGTACCGTCATACGTATCTGGTACTATAGATTCCATTGTAAAACTAAAACCAACAAAGTATTAATCTCTATGGAAACATTACTTTTGGCACAGTTGGTGAATATTCATCATACACCTGAACCCTATAGTAGATGGTATAGGATCAGTTGATCAAATGATGACGAAGAATATCTGGTCAAATAAAAACGTAGTTTCGTAATAGTTGCATTGTCTTTTGTGTTAGAAAAGGGCGATTAAATATTTTTAAAATGATGATAAATAGTATTGAATGCGATTTGAAGAAAGTAAATCTGATAATAAGATTGAGAGTATTACAAAAATTATTGCAGACTTTAATTCGAGATTTATGTTATTTTTATACACTTTTTTTCCATCAAATTCTTCCGTATCTGAAAATTGAATTCTATTATTTTCTAAAAACCGATTATTATTGTCAAAATATATGTTGTATTAAGAAACAATTAGTGATCAAAAACTAAACATTTTAGAGATTTTAAACATGTGAAAATATACCTCATGATTTCAAATTATTGCTTAAATTCTAATTTAAAATACTATCATAAAACTTAATGTATCAATAGTACCGTTTACACTGATCATAGCAATTTTAACTTGTAAATATGTATATTGACGAAGACACGACTTTATCAATATTCTCTAAACAATTAAAATTATTTTTATAATACTAAAATAAGTTTCTCCAGCCTAATATTTCTACATAAGATGCATGATCTCAAAAAGTGTAGAATCTAATTAAAACAAGTTATGAAATACTAAACAGACCCAATATACAAATTAATCTTTGATCAAATTCTTCCGGATCTCAAAATTGAATTTTTGTAATTTTCTAAAAGCCTAATAATATTGTCAAGATTAATGTTGTATAAAGAAACAATTAATCCACTCAGAGATTTCAAAAATGGGAAAATATATCCCATGATATAAATAGTTTGCGAATATTCCAATTTAAAATACCTTTTTGTTATAAAAATTAATATAACGATATAACCGTTTTTATTGATTACAGAGGCAAAGTTTTTAAGAGCAATATTTAGTATTTTATTATTTTTCTAAAAAATAGTTTTTTTCTAATACCAAAATAAGTTTATTTAGCCTAATATTTTTACAATAAATGCACGCTCTAAGATAGTGTAAAATATGATATTTTTCGAAAAGCTTCGGAGCACCAAATCGAAAAATCCAAATATTTTTCGAATTAAAATATTAAATTTATTGCATCAATTGTTGTTAGTTCAGCCCCAATTGTAAATTGCATTGTTGATAATTTGAAGTCGTCAAAGAGTATACCATTCAATTGTATTGTTGAATCAGATAAAAAGTAGATATTTTCCGTTATCGGTAGCTGGATTATGTTATCGTAGATGAATGTATGATTAGTTGCTAATTCTAAACGCTCAGTAATTTTGAGAAATTCAGAGGAACATATATCATTGCTTAACAAATTGAGCAGATGTACAGTTCCTTCAAATATATCTACTATTATCCGGCAGATAGAATGATCCTTTTTCATAAAAAAGGATCATTAATAGACCATCAGATAAAAAGTTGATATTTTCTTTCTTCATATTTTAATAATTTATCCAAAAAGCAACAGAATATAAGTATTTTAAATAGAAAATTATGTTATATCGAAATATAAAATACGAAAACAATTAAATTTTATTTTATTAAAGATAATAAATTGTCCATATTTATTATATCTATGTGACCATCGTTTATTTTCATTGGCGTGCATTCTTGATTGTTACCTGCGAAAGTTGCTTTCTCCAAGTAGCAAAATTTGCATGTAAATGTTTCTGGGTCAAAAAGAATATTATCCATTTGAAAAGCAGTTTCACAGTTTAGCTTAACGCCGCGTTTGTGAATAGCGTTGATTTTATTCACAAGTTCAATAGATAACTTAACTTTCTGAGACATGTCCAATAAATAGTTATTGCTTAGAAAATTGGCTAAAGTGTAGTTCCCGTTAAACGTTTCAGTCAAGATGGCCCATTTTCGTCGTTTCATTGAAACTAATGCGAAAACCTTTGGACAAGCGTTGCTATCATTAAGATGGAGTCCAATTAGGAATTGTCTTACAGGTGGCGTGTTTTGATAAACTCTTGCACATAAGCATGTGGAAATCCCAGAAAAATATGTTTGCAAGCCTATCGGTAAGGCATCTAGATCAATTGTTAGTTCAGCCCCAATTGTAAATTGCATTGTTGATAATTTGAAGTCGTCAAATAGTATACCATTCAATTGTATTGTTGAATCAGATAAAAAGTAGATATTTTCCGTTATCGGTAGCTGGATTATGTTATCGTAGATGAATGTATGATTAGTTGCTAATTCTAAACGCTCAGTAATTTTGAGAAATTCAGAGGAACATATATCATTGCTTAACAAATTGAGCAGATGTACAGTTCCTTCAAATATATCTACTATTATCCGGCAGATAGAATGATCCTTTTTCATAAAAAATAGGTTAATGGTTATTAAATGTTAAAATTCATGTTAAACAATTGCTAAAATTGATGCGTTCAAATCTTGCTATGCGAAAAGAAATAAAAGCTTTTAATTATAAGTAATTATTTAATTAAATTATAAAAAAAATGATTTTTTTATAAATATTAAGATGGGCCCCTTAATTTAACAATATTTGTTAAATAAAGCTTTATATTTTCTCTTTGATTTCTTTTCGATGGCTGACAGTTTCATTTACGAAGATTTCCACAACTCAATGATTTTATGCACGTATTAAGAGAGGTTAATATAAAAAATAGTCTATGAATCAGATTAGCTAAGTCTACGTGTTTTATATTATTAAAAATAATGCTAAATAAAAATTAATTATTAATTAAATTTTGATAGAAAAAATATCTATTATTTATTATTAAATTTTAAATAATAAATAATTGTTATATATGAACTGAGTTTACGTAAAAAATAAAAATTAAATAATTATAAATAATAAATACAAAATTATAAAAAATATAATTTTTGTGCTTAGGGGATCTAATCATTTTTATTTTTACATTATTGCATCTGTGGTAAGATTTTTTAATAACCCAGTCGGGAAACTACATCGGATTCGTTATTTATGTTGTTAGAAACGTTATACTCTCAATCTAACTAAATATCGTCGGATGAAAGTAAAAATTAAATGATTTGATGGAAATATGACATGTTATTTAACAGTTTTTACTTGAAAACAAAATGACTGGCTCAGTAGATGAATAAATCAACATTTGATTTATTTATCAATAAATGCCTTGGTTGGAACAATTCAATCACTCGCTGATTGAATATTAATATCAATGACTTTTTTTACAGTCACCTCATTTAAATGCTCACTTTATATTTTAACATAAAATACATAATTTTAATTATACCTTATTATTCAACTTGAAATATTTGAATGCAGGCATATATGATGTGCTTTGTTGAGGTACTATTGAGTAGCTAAGTAGAATTTGCTGTTTTCGATTCGTATTGTCGTAGTTAAAGTCATTGTTATCTCCGAAACTAACTTGAGAGATATCTCCTAAACTACCGCTGCTTTTTCTTCTTTGATAGTCGGTAGGTCCGTAAACTTTATCCCAAGGCAACTGTCGCTCAATAACATTAGCTGAATCGGGATCTGACGACGAAAATAGAAGATAGCATTGTGTCGTATTCATTGAATGCTTCCTACTACCGTAAATATCACGAGGTATTATTGATTGATCGGTTTCTTTGAGGGAACCTATTTTGATAAAACGCGAGGCGTTCTTATCACTGTCGATATTTTTCGAACTATCCGTTGTCGTCATTTCGAAAAATCATAAAATTATGACATAAATTTTCTCCGAAATGTTGGCGCCAAATATGAACAAGTGTTTGATTGAACTTATTGAATAACTTAGCCTGCAACTGCCTTAAGTAGGGCAGCCCCCTGTCAGATGCTGCTGGATGACCCGTTGTAAGTTTAGTCTGAGTCAACTAAACTAGATGGCGACACCAAAAAAGCAACGTTAAAAATTATGACCCTACAAAAGTTATATGTATACAACTAGATTTGGAAATTTTTAGATCTTTAAATGTAACAGAAAAGATTGTTAAGTTTGTGATGTTATAAATAATAATTGTATTGTAAGTAATACGACAAACAAATGTTTTTCATTATTTTTTTTTTCAATAAATTTATTTTCTTTTACATGTCATTCACAGTGAAAATGTTTTAATTTTTTGATCACGACGTCCTCCGATAGCCGTGGATGCAATGCGATGCATCCTTCACCAGACAGAATGCCAACCGACTTCTTATCGTTCTGGTACAGTCCGCGTAGGATAGGTCTGACGAAAATGTTATCTTTGCAGCTACTCTACAAATTAATTGATTTGCATCCGAACCTGTATATCCAGTCGCCGAGAAGACAACGAGCTTAAAAACGCCACATCTGCGGGACCACGTGGAGTGTTTCCATCCGCAATTTGAGTAATGTGGACATTTGACTCATCTTCCTGAGTTCTCTTCAGGATTCCCACATACACCACAAGTACGTGTTAGACCACAACCATACTCCCAAAGCCCTCATTGATGGTATCTGTTGCAATAGGGGTATGCCAATGAATCACTGTCGATTAGAAACATGATAAACTATGCCCATAAAGTAGTTACATGCTTATTTGGTGAGGCATAATGCCACGTCTATAGACGTATGACAAAATGCCACCGGAATAGGTTGGCCATTTTCCCTATGATGAGTATCTTCTTAACATTATAGTCCCTTTCAATGGCAATAATATCTGCATCAGAAAGAAATGTTGAGGATGATAGAATTTTCTAAAGTTGCTTGTATCAGTCTAAACGAGACTGAACCTGAATCCGTTAGGTTCTTTTTGAAGAAGTCCAAGTATTCATTTGCCAAACTAGAGGAGCAGAAGGATATTCTGATCCATGTTACCAAATATTTTATAGAATGGAAGATCACTCTTCCTTTATACTGCTCCGAGAATTTTCTCATAAACGTGTCAATTAATTTATGCCTTTCTAATGGCTTCAATAAATTAATACAGATGAGGTTCGCTAGTTTTGGTACAGTGTAGAGATCCCACTCTTTGCTAGAGTCGAAATTGGAAGACAAAACTGCAGTTACCTTAAGTTTAGCATTTGTGTTTTCAGAAATTTGCATTTTTGAGAGTTCCTGTAATTTCCGATGCCATTTGCAAAAATTATTTGCATTGTGTAGTTGTTTTATTGCATAGGATTAAATTCTTTGAACGCTTCGATATGCTTCAAAAAGTACTTTCAGTAAAGATATTGTAGCTTGTAAATTGATGTTATTTATCATAATATTGACGTAGGGCCCATGTTGACTAGAAGTAAGCTCATTGCACAATCGATAACAATGTTAACGTTCTTGCGCGAGGCGCCTCAATCATGGGAAATGAAGATATCGCCCGTGCGCAAATGCCCACTCTTGGCGGCGTTAGTAGAAAAGGGGGCAACTCTTCCGCCCTTAGCTCCGTCTAGGGATGAGGCAATTTCACCCAAGTGGCCGTCACAATGCTTTTAGCCGCCACATCTTATGTGGCCAGCATCAACATCAGTAGAAGTATATTTTTCTGCCGCATTTGACCGCATCTCCATTCCTTTTGTTATCTCTTCTCTCAGGTCCTTCTGGTTGCCTGTGAGAATTGCTAAAAGGGTGGAGATACTGCTGTATACCAAGCGATTCTATTATGAAGACGACCCTGATGGGCCTCAGGGTCGTAAAGAGATGATGACACTGGCGCCAGACTTTCTCAGCATTTGAGAATACTGGAGCCATGCAGAATCGTCGATAGGCAAGTTGAGGATGTCCTGCAGTCTCGCGAAGCACCACTTCGTACTACCCACATAGATTGTTTCGGAAGCAAGGTGCGCATCGGAGTAGATAATTAAATCGTGTGATGTTGAATGCGTTTCGTAGCAGGAAAATAGCGTCGTGTCTGGACAATTTCAGCAGGCGAGAGCGCAGCTGTTGAAGCCTATGAATGGATTCTTCTAAAACAAAATCAACAGAGGTTACATCTTCAACCGGGCGCCCAATAGAGTAGTTCTGATTGGAACGACTACCCTACTCTGTTACGTCCGGTAACAGACAGGAAAGTCTCTGAATCACGAGACCAACGCCGTAATTCAGGCATAGACCAACCAACGCCACGGAGTGATTGATAAAATCGATGTCGGCAACAAGAAGATCAACGTTGCCACCGAGAGTGCAGTCGTCGAGGTACCAAATGTACAAATGGTTTTTTTGTGGACTTCGCCATGTCGTCCACTGCCAACGCGAACAACGCTGATCTAAGAGGATCGCCCTACTGTATGCCGACTGATAAGTCAACCACATTTTTGTCAAAGTACAGGTTGCTTTGTTGCAGGTAGCATTAGTTGACGAAATCTGATAAACGTGGTATACTCTGATTGACACATCTCAACATGAAGCCGCGATCGACACTATTAAAAGCATTATGAAAATCCAGTTTTACCATTGCCGTATCCCTGCGTAAACAAGAAGGACCTCCCGTCGTGAACTGCAGTTTCGGTTCCCCTTGACGCCAACTCCTAGCTGATGAGGAAGGAAAACATTCCGGAGAATGTCACAAACGTACTGACTGGCTAGTTTAGCGATCAGGCGGTGCAGCGTACAACCGATAGTGATTGGTCGAACACCCCACACTTCTTTCCGAAGGCTAACAATCAATCATCGAAGAAAATGGGACGAATTGCAGGGTGAACTGTTCCGGATAGAATAGTGTTCGAAAAAGACATCAAAACTGGAACCAATTGCCTGCAAATATTGTATCTCTGACTAAAATCAGTAAGAAAGAGCGAATAATTTTTTGTGATAGTATGGCTAGACACCTAGAATTAGATGTGAAATGCATTTTTGTTCTTTAATGTAACCATAAGCATAGGACTAAGCAGAACCTTTCGAAGAGTAAATACTTTCAATGTTATATTTCATTTAGATTTTATAATTTTGTAAATACACATTCACTCAAGCCATTGAACAGTAAATTTTCTAGTGGTAAATAATGAACAGATTTATTTGACACAAATAAAATGTGCCCATCTGTCACTTGTAGGTCCATAGAAAACAAATAATAATTTAATTTAAAAATTTTAATTCTGTATAAATCATGTAATCATAAAAAATGTGGATAATATATTACGGCAATGATACAAAATGACAATAAAGAGATTTGCTAAGTCACCTTTCGGCTTGATCTAAATTAGCAATAAATTAGTAATCATAATTAAATGAAATAACAATATATTAGTATTAATAACAATATATTATATGCGATTGAAAAGCATCTTTAAGTCATAATCGTGAGTTCATGGCTCACAACACTATTAGTTTGATCGACTAAAAGTAAAAGACGTGCGGACAAACTCTACTAAATACACCTGCGACAATATCAGGCAAAAACATATATAAAGTGAAATTTCACAGTTGATGATGCAAAATAACCAACAATCGAGCCCTCTTTCATTAGCCGATCGCGCTCCTGAGCATACTTTTCGTCTTCGTATTTAAAACACTCGCTCCATTCTTCATAAAGCTGATCTGCTCCTTGATATCTTCGATCAACTATCTATCGATATTCTCTGCATTACCGAATCCTGACACTCTGGCTCTGACGATCCTGATATTCGTCGTTTATGTCGCTCTTGTTGTTCTCTAGTTGAATCAGCTCGTCCAATTGTCTCTCCCACACCTACTGCTTCTAACCATGACGATATTGTTGTCATTACTCGTCACCCAACGTCTTTGCATAAAATTAATGCTAACATTCGTTCCACTTCGTTCGAATTGCTTATATGCAAATAATCAATTCAGTTCCCTCTCGAACTTGTTATTGCAGACCGTTCAGGCTCAGCTGCCCCCTCACGAAGGTTCTTTAACGACCTTGCCGATCTTTCTCACTGTTCATTGTCTTATAATCCTTCTTTTGTTCTCGGTAACTTTAACATTTGTCTTGATCGCCCGGCTGACTCTGACTCTATCACTCTAACTAATATTTTTTTCTGATTTTAACTATAAATTACTTTCAAAAAGCCCCACTTATATTCTTGGCGGTGCTCTCGACATCATTGCGATTCCCAACTGCTTTAATGAATATACCTCCTTGTAAATTACTGATCCTGGTTTGTTCGATCATTTCCTTGTTACTCTTATTCGTCGGTATCCCCATCCTTCTTTTCCATATCCAACATTAGCTACTCCAAGTCGACATTGGAAACTTATCGATATCCCTATTTTCTGTTCTGCCTTACTCAATTCTTCACTATTTTCGCTTCCACTTAACTATCTTTCTCCCGATGATCTCTGCATTCTGTTTGATTCTGAACTTACGTCGATCCTCAATCACCTTTTGCCCATTCGACTACGACGTTTTCAGCGCTTGCGCCATGCTCCCTGGTTCGATGCCTACAGTTGTCTTTCTAAGCGTCGACTCCGTCACTCTTTTCGTGTGTTTCATCGTTTTCTTAAACGTTCTCCAAACATACTTACTCCAAATATCCGTGCTTTCTAACTTTCTCTTCGCCGTTCCCATCTTATTCTTATGCATACTAAGCGTACTCTCTTTTGACGAAATCAAATTGAGTCCTCTTCCAACTCTAAATATCACTGAAAAATCTTAAACTCTATTCCTTTAAAATCACCTACCCCTTGTAACATAAATCCTGATGAATTTTCTTTTTATCTACAATCTAAACTATCTAATTTACTTTCTCTTCTACCCATATGCCCTTGTATCCTCTATTCTCTTTGAATTCTGCCCTCCCAGAGCAATTCCACCTTCTTCCCGTTTCATCTAATGAAGTTTATTCGGTTCTTCTGTCATTACCTAATAAAACCTCTCCTTATAACCCAATTCCCACCTACTTGCTTAAAAAAATCTGCTAATCTATATCACCCTCCCTAACCACATTGTTCAACTTGTCTATCCGCAGCCGCACATTTCCTTTCTACTAGAAATACGCCACTGTTCGTCCTCTCCTCAAAAAGTAATCTCTCGACCCCTCACTATTATCTTCGTAGCGTCCAATCTCCTTCTCGACGTCCGCCGCGCTCCCTCTTTTATCACATTCAAACACCTCCTCCGTTCACACCTTCTCGACACATGATTTACATTTTTGTTTTGTTGTGGTCATGTAAGCATGCGCTGGCACGCATTTGCCACGTTAAAATTTTTTCCCAACCCTCTCCAAACTCCTTGAGCGTCTCGTTCTCAAGCAAGTTAATGCATATCTATTTTCCTCCAACTTATTTCCTCCCTTCCAAGCTGCTTCTCGCTCTAATCACTCTACTAAAATTGCATGTCTTAAAGTTTATAACGACTTACTCATCTCGCGCGATCAAAAATTATGTAGTGTAATAGTTTCGCTTGATCTATCATCTGCTTTCGACATTGTCGATCACTCGATTCTTCTTCATCGTCTTCGTCATGATTATGACTTCTCTTTACACACTGTGGCTTGATTTTCTTCATATCTATCAAACCATACTTTTCGCGTTTGTTATAACTCTTCTCGCTCCCATCCTTCTTCCATCCCGTCCGGTGTTTCACAATGCTCCGTATTAGGCCCTTTGTTTTTCTATCTTGTTCTCGGTGATTTGTCTTCTATTTCTCATACATTTAACTTCAGTGTTATGCAATATGCTGATGACATTCTAATCTATGCTCATGCACCTGCATATCGTATTGAGGATATTAGTGTTCCTGCATATCGTATTGAGGCGGGGCGTCGAGGATCCTTCCTCGACGCCCCGCCTTAGAACCTCTCTCCGTGTCATTAAATTCTATAATTCTTCCTATCGTTGACAATCTCGTTTTCTTAGGCTTCCATTTCGACAACGGATTTTCACTTAAACCTTTCGTTAGAGATAAAGTACGCTCATCTACCCTGATTCTCCTCAATTTCCGTCAAATTCGTAGATTGATCGATTTCCCTTCTTGTATGACTCTCTTATCTTCTCTCCTTTTTCAAGACTTGATTACTGTCTTAGTCTATTTTCCAACTCACCTAAATCCATTCTTCTTCTACTACAACGCATCGTAAACGCAGCGGTCCGACTTCTCATCTTCGTCGTTTTGATCATACATATTACCATTTTGTTTGTATCGATTTGCCTACCATTTATTCTCGTGTTCAAATTGGTCTTCTTCTCATTGCTTTTCGCCTTGTAACTTTTCCTAATCCTTCATTTCTTAACCTTCCTTTTATCGACAATTTTCGTCCTGATTACTGTTATTTGCGTTCTCATAACTCCCTTCTTTTACATGTCCCAAACTACTCTACCTCTTTTGGCTTCCGCTCCTTCCTTGTTGTAGTCCTCTATCGTAGAATCATATTTCCAATGCCGTGTTTAAAACGCCAAATCCGGTCTCATTTAAACAATTTAAGAAAATTATCTGACTTTTGCTTATATAACTTATATATCTTCTTAGATGCGATATCTTCTTATATGACTTTTGCTGTGTTTTTTTAGTTAGTGGACTTGTAAGCGTGCAGTTGTCACGCATTTGCCACTAAATAAATTATTATTGTTATTGTTAAAAAATATCATACAATTACAACCAACAAAATCAACGAAGCCATACGTCCAGGAACGGTCCCGATGTACGCTGTCAACCTTCAACGATATTTTCTGTGTCATAATGGTACGTGGTAAACCTTCCGGCGAAGTATTTTTCTGTACTTGTAATGGTCAATCCGTCAAATTTAAATCTTGTTCATGCGTAAAAAATGATTGCACTTGCTTTTACTGCGTTCTACAAAATGTATGAACAGATCCCCAATAATTAATCCAACTGATACATTACCGCATGAAATTCGATCGTTTAATTTGACGATTATGTACCAATACAACTAGTGTCAACACGCGCCATATATAAATGTTATCTAATTGAGACCTCAGTCGTAAGTATTACCTAAATGTGGAGTTAATGCAACGACAATTTATATACTTGCAGGTTTATATTATGATGTCGTTTTCAATTAAAATAAAACCAACACGTTTGAAAAGCAGTCATTTTTCTAGGTGCGATTTTCAACGGCCGAAATCTATGAAGGTATCGATAATTCGCAAGCTTGCATCATCATAAATTAACTCACACGAAAAGACCAATTTTGAATGGGATCGTAAGTATCGAAAGTTAATGACAATGGGTAGAGTTGACGCCGCCTTATCTATACTCGATCAGCAATCCAGTAACGGTATACTATCCCCATCTTCAATTGTGAATGAGTCTACTGTTTGTTCGATTCTTCAATCTCTGAATCCAGAGGGCTTCCAATAAATGATCAAGCAATCTTATGAAAACAGACAGTAAATGCGAAGGATCACCATCCATATCTTTATCTTTCATTATATAATAACGCCATTATTCGCGTTACAACGAAGACGAGTGGTGATGCTGGTGCTTCGGACTTAGATGCTCTCTTTTGGCGAGGAATGCTGACTTGGTATCTGAACATTTGACTCAGCTTGCTAGTGGCGTAGCTGATTTTACTATTTCCTTAGCCACACAAAAATAGCGGCCAGAATCTCTTGACACGTTTCGCCCAAGTAGACTAGTTGCATTAATAAAAAAAGTTGGGAGTTTGATACCAATTTGAATTTGTGATGTGGCACGGAGAATTATTTGCTAAGCAATTCTTGCAACCATTATAGACGACATTCAAAATGCAGCAGGAATCGTACAATTGTGTACCTCGCAACGACGTGATTTGGAATTTGCCGTTCATTCACTTTGAAAATCTTTCAGCGAGAGTTCCAAAAATGGATAGCTAGTAGTAGACGCGGCGAATGCTTTTAATTCTGTTAATCGCGCCGTAATGCTCAAGAACATTCAATTCACTTGCCTTGCTCTCTCGCAGATAATCGAAAATATGTATTCCGCTAAAACTAAACTTGTTTTAGGTGGAGTCCATATATTCACACGAAGATATGACAAAATGCGATCCATTATCGATGTCCGCATTTATAATGGCAACACTCCCTACAATAAATATAATTGATCATCACTTCCCTGACATCGTTCAACGTTGGTATGCATATGACGCTAATTTTGTTATTGGTTTGAATGATCTAGATTAAATTTGGAATTTGCTGACGAAAATTGGACCATTATATGGATATTACTTAAATCCTAGCAAAACACATTTATTATTGCACAATCTTTCGAACATTCTAGCTCGATCATCACCGATCGAGCTAGAACGTCTTGGGATATCGGATCCAGGACATGCTGCCCTTATCGAGTTCGAAAGCTCAAGCAAAGTATGCGACACATATCTATCATATTTGGTTTGCCAAGACCTTAGGCATGCTCAACAAATGTCGTTGCCGAACTTTTCAAAAATTGAATCAAATTATTTACTTCACATTTAGAAGCCGTTTCCGACGAACTTCGAACGCATGTTTGACAATCCCTAAAATTTTCCAAAACAGTTGGAGCATCAACACGGTATAGTTCTTTATCTATTGCTTTAGAATATTAACTTCTTACTCCTCATGCATTTAGAGATTCCGTAGTGCTTCGATACGGTTTTGATCCACTAAATGTCCAACAATCTTATTATGCTTGAGACGGATCGAACAAGTTGTTTCACTTTCTATAATGCAAACGTGGTGAACTATCGATATTAAGACATAATGCAGTGAGAGATCGTCTTGAGCATAAACTATCAACTCTGTGCTCTAGTGTAGAAATCGAACGTAAATTACATCCTATAGATTCCTCAATAATTTTTCAAACCAAGCTCGATTAGATGAAAACCAAGCTCGATTAGATGTCAGCTGTTGCGGTCTTGCATGATCACGGTATGAGCGAATGTTTATATACGTTTGTATCTTCAATCATCATGCAATATCGTGTCGGAGTGAACGTTCAAGTGCTTTTGACTACCACAAGCAACGCAAACGCTCATAATCCGACGAGCGGATAACGGATGTAGAGCGCGCTGTTTTTATTTCTGTCATTTTCACATTATATGGTGGTATAGATCCCGATGCGATGATTTTCTTATGCACACTGATCATGCTAAAATCCGTGAAGATGCAAGCTTACGCCAGTTGCATAGTGAAGCTAAAAATAAAAATCTCATTTGTCTTGTGGAAAGCTGCCTCGAAATGTATAAGAGGCGCGCGATCGACTAGCTGGGCTGCTGTTAAGAAAGTTACATTCGTCGACAGTTTAAATCAAGTAACGATTATTTGATTGAACAATTTTCTCGTATTCCATTAAAAAACATTATTACAGGTAATAGCTATAAGGCTGTTTTGACCGTTATCAAAAAAAAACAAATTAATACAAAAAAATCATTATATTTAAATTCATTGATTGTATGCACCGTAACGACATCAGCTAGAAGACAATTACAAACATTTACCGCTCGATGATACAGTAGCAAATTACGAGGGTAGTTTCCGTGTTTATGTACCACCAATAAGGCAACGCCTTCTTGAATTCGACCAACTTGATCTCAACAAACCGATTAATATTGCTAAATCATTGACAACATCACAACAAAGCTTATAATTTTATCATCAGCAATATGATACACAAACAAACCAACGAGACGAAATCGCACATGTAAGCACAGATCCAAGGAAATGTGAAAAACCATTAAATGACAATTCAGAAAATGACGATCTACAATGTCTCAATCGACTTGGTATGAGATTAAAAAATATCTTTAAGTCATAATCGTGAATTCGGGGCTCATAACACTCTTAGTTTGATCGACTAAGAGTGAAAGACGTGCGGGCAAACTCTGCTAAAGACATCTGCGACAATATTCGACAAGAAAATACATGAAGTGTGTATTTCATGAAACAGCAAATACAATCGATTGCACTACCATGTTATCCAACTAGAATGCTCTTAAAATTAAAGGATGTTTCGACGAACAGGTATTTCGCCAGTTATCTTGCGTATCAGCCTTCAAACTTTTTATCGACCTCAAACTGTCAAATCATCGGCATATAACATCGAGCACGATGGCATTGAGCTCGGCAGTTCGTTAATGTAAATGCTATATAGCAGTGACCCAATACTGAACCCTGAGGAACAGCCGCTCGGATCTTATACTGCTGCAATGAGGTTCTACTTATAAAGACCTTGTATCTACGATTATTTATAAAATTGTGAATCTAACGAATTAAGATAGAGTCTAAACCCATTGTTTGAATTTTCATTACAAACAGATCGTGATCCACCCGATCAAAT
>WNNJ02003096.1:0-12106 GCA_012934845.2 Pomphorhynchus laevis
GGGGTGTACCATTACGGTTAAATGGTCGACCAGATTAGACTTGATTAAATTCAAAAGTGTACTGAACAGAGCTAGATGAGCCCTGAAACATGGGGTGTACCATTACGGTTAAATGGTCGACCAGATTAGACTTGATTAAATTCAAAAGTGTACTGAACAGAGCTAGATGAGCCCTGAAACATGCGGGATGTATCATTACGGTTAAATGGTAGACCGGATTAGACTTGATTAAATTCAAGTGTACTGAAAAAAGCTAGATCGGCTCTGAAACAGGCCTGACATCTGTCAGTAAATGAGAAAGCTCAGGCACGCCTCTGGGGTACTTGGGCTATCTCGAGATAAGTCTTATTTTCTAGAGGACGTCCCCTAGAGCAAATACTTAGATTTCTTAACTCTTCGTCTCGAGATTACCTACAACAGTACTCCTCGACTGGACCCTCAGGTATGGGGTAGGTCCTGAATGGTTCAGACGGGAGGCGGCGCAATGATATAGGCTAGTGGCATCTCATACCCCTTACCCATCATTATAAAAAGACGACATATAGGAATATTATTTACATTTTTTTGCATTTTGTCCATTTTCATCATATGCTATTATATATTTATGCATGGAGTTTTTGTATTTAATAAGATCCTTTATTTATTGATTGATTTTATAATCATGCTTCTAATGAACTACTCGTTGTTACTTATAACAATTATTTATAAATATTTTTTATTTAATTATATTATTTTTATTTATTTTTATTTATTTATTTTTTTATTTATATTTTTATTTTATAATTATATTAAATACGTTGACTCAGTTAGCTGATTTGATGATTTTACTCAAAGGAGTAAATCAGTGTATTGGTAGCGAATTAATTATAATGTTAATGAAATATGTTTTATTGTTTACTAAGTTTATACACAAATTGTTTGTAAAAATATTTCAATGTTTAAAACAACTTCGATAATGTTTATTAACTTATTATGTATTTGATTAAATAATGTAATGTTTATAAACTTATTATGTAAATTTAAAGTTCCTGGTTTAGGAGGAAAATTACATGTCCCTTAGCAATTTTAAAATGCTTCGCAGAACTATCAGCATTATCGATTAATAGAATCAGTGTACAAGATTGTGCTATCTTCTATACTGATTTTATACTTAAAGATGATGATTTTGCTGGAAGTGATTAGCGAACCATTGTAAAATTGTCTAAAAATAAATTATTTCCTTAACTTTTTATCTTTTACTGCTCTTTACCACGTTATGTTCTAATAGATACGTTTTAAGAAAATTTGTATATTATGCTTACTTGATACGATTTGTCATACTCAAATATAAACTAGTGCTTAAAATGATTTTTTAAATCAAAATTGGCGCGTAAACTCCATGTTTGTTTGAAAAACAATGCTGCGACAATTGTCATTTCGATTTTGAGTTGGTTAACGATAAAACTAAGATTTTTAAAATATTTCCATTCACGTTGGGAATCATTTTCAAAAATTGTAATTAAACAGTTCCAGCAATGTAAACCGTATGTACATCCGTAAATATATAATACTATCTGATTACAATTTTAAGATAATGATTCTAAGATTGAATCGAGATATTTATGATAAAAAAGAAAACTGATTTTTATTTATGCAATGTTTGTTGCAAAGCACCAATCTCGTCAATGCGCTTGATATTTTGTACGTTGTTTTTGCATGATGGTGTCATGTGCCTAACACTTTCAGCATCGATATCGTAAAATCGTATATACATAGATTATTCCCATTCTGTGGATAGAATTTAAATTTTATTTCAATTAGCAAATGCCGCTATTTTCTGTAAAAACCTCAGCAAATCTTTTAATGAAAACAACAACTCAGCAAGATATCAAATAAATTAGAATTTTCTTGTTGGTCCACTTATTTAAAAATATATAAATTATGTATCGGCAATAGCTGGTAACCTGAAAACGTAGTTTTGTTGTATTTTATTAAATAAGCAAGCCAAACTATAATATAAACAATTGAAATAAATAAATTGTTGCAATAAACTAATAGTACGTTTATGTAGGTTTATATAATATATAAATATGGGTTTACATTATCTAATAGGTTATTTATAATTCATGAATATTTAGTACTTTAAAATTATAAAATAACATCACAAACAAAATTGTAACGGTATATTGCAACAAAAAAATGTAGAATATATTGAAATGCGGGCTTAAATTATTTAAATTTTTGAAATTTAAATAAAATTAAATTGCAATAATTGTTTTTATGATATATTTATTTATATATGTGATATGCAAGGATGTTATACTGCTCTATGTTTCCATCCTAAACATGTGTCTACAAACTAGTCTACGAATATCGTAACGGACCGGTTGCAACACAATATACCAACAAACAATCATGTGCCGATATTAGTACTCAGTGGATCATCAGGGCGCAGGCACTGAGCGTTAACGTTTCAATATGTTGTAATACTTGAATGGTCAATATGGAATCAAACTAGTTGTTGGACAATTGCATGAAACTTTCCTGCGAATCTGTCGGCTCCTTACCGGTATATTACTTTTTAAAATAGATTTCATGTGCCCTTTATTTTAATATGTGAAATGTAAGGATGTTATCCTGCTTTATGCTTCAATGCTAAGCATGTGTCTGCAAACTTCTTCCTGTTCTTCAGTGTTATTTCCGCTTCGTTGCAGAGTCCGCTTTTACCACTGTCACGCCAAATGGCCTTATTGATGGTCGATGTTCGTTTGCGAGAAGAACGCGGCCTTACCATTGTGGTCGCCTTTCGTGAAATTCATTGAGACACCATATCATACTGTTGATGCGACGGTTTTGTTTTACGACGGGCTTGTCACGAAGTCTATCGCCAACCCTCCTTATTTCTCAGCACGGACTTTAAACCAGCCACGGCGGAGTTTGTGTCTACAAAGGCACTGTGCATGGTGTAATACTTGAACGGTCAATATGGAATCAAACCTTGGACAATTGCATGAAACTTTCATGCGAATCTATACACTCCTTACCGGTATATTACTTTTTGAAACAGATTTCCTGTGCACTATATTTTCATCTGTGAAATGTAAGGATGTCATACTGCTCTATGCTTCAATCCTAAACATGCGTCTGCAAACTAGTGTACGAATATCGACATGAATCAGTTACAACACTTTTTTTCTCTATTTTGCTTGGCGATCTCTCTCCATTTATCAAACCTTACTCCTTTAACGTCATGCAATACGCCGATGACATTCTAATCTATGCTCATGCACCCGCACATCGCATACACGATATCGGCATTTCTGCCTCCAACTGTCTTTCTTCTATCTACAAACGTCTCTCCAATCTCCATCTCGTTCTAAACCCCGAAAAGTCCAAAATAATGTAAATCCTCCCCCGTAAACCAAGCATATCTCCTCCCATTGTATCTTTTGCCTCATCGATCATCCCTATAGTCCACAATCTCACTTTCTTAGGCTTCCATTTCGATGATCACCTTTCCCTTAAACCCTTCGTCCGTGACAAGGTCCGCTCGTCTAACTTAATTCTTCGTGACATCCGCCGTATCCGCCCCCTTATCGACTTCCGTTCTTGTATGTCTCTTCTTTCATCGCTTCTTTTCCCTAAAATCGATTACTGCCTTAGCCTTTTCGCCAATTCTCCAAAATCATCATCCTACCCCTACAACGAATAATCAACACCGCCGTTCGAGTGCTCTTTCGTCTCCGTCGCTTCGACCACACATCCACATATTTTGCCCAACTCTCCTGGCCCACCATCCACATCCGCATCAAACTCCGCCTTCTTCTCGTTACTTTTCGTCTCATCGCTGTCGGCTCCCCATCGTTCATCAACCTTCCTTTCTTAGACGATACTCGCCCCACCTCGCTATCGCTTCGTTCCTGTCATACCCTCTTACTCCACGTTCCTAATTACTCCAACAACTACGGTCTCCGATCCTTCCTCGTCGCCGCCTCACTCGCCTGGAATCAACTCCCTCTCGACGTCCGCCGCGCTCCCTCCTTTATCACATTCAAACACCTCCTCCGTTCACACCTTCTCGACACCTGATTCACAGTTTTGTTTTGTTGTGGTCATGTAAGCGTGCGCTGGCACGCATTTGCCACGTTAAAATAAATCCTTTTTTAACACGATATAATCACTAACATCATCATGTGCCAGCATTAATGAAAATGAATTACAATCAATGAATTCTTGAAAAATTGTTTAGGTGAACATTTTTACTTCGTACAGTCTCCATATCTGAGATACACATTAACATATTTTACTACAAATCGACCTTATATTCAATAAACTATTATTTTATATAACCGAAAAAAGATCACATTCTTCTCGATATATTTTGGTATTTGGGGTTTCTATTTCATCACGTCTAGATTTGCTGACTGATGCATGTCGTATAACAGCATTTTCACGTATACCGTTACAACAATCATTGGCAATGAAACGTATATAAGGTCAAATTATACGGTACGATACAAAACTGAATGCATCATAATAAGTCAGATCAGATAACTGAGTATACGTATCTCATATAATTATAAAATTAAAAAATGTTAAATCAAAATTTGATAATTTAATAGTAAATAAATAATTATAAATAATAAATAATTGGTATAATATTTTATATAACTTATATCAAATTAAAATGAAAATTTAAAATTTAAAATTAGCGTCAATTGTTATGAATTGACTAATAAATAACAGACAAAGGATCTGAATAAAGATTATAGGTCATCAGGAGGAACTGCTATGTTATCAGGTTTCGGCTCCTATTCTCTGAACCAAAATAGCAGCGGGGGTCAAATACACGCTAATGGCCTATTTCTTCTTATAAAATTTGATTATTTAGTGTACCTTATACAAATCCAAATCATATTATTTATTATCTATATAAATTTTCGCTTAATATTTAAAATAAATTTTTAATAATATTGTGTTTGATTTATATATTTTACTATTTTCTGCTTGATGTTATTTTTATAGTAACCTAGTTTAAAATATGTATCTATTAAATTATTTAAATGATTTTGAAGAAAGCCAATATCATTACATATTGTTGCAATTCTTAAAATTTCATTATTTAATGTATTATATTTTATATTATATGGTATGCATGAATGCTCATGCAAAAATATGTTTCTTGTAAATTTAAATATGTCATCTTTACGATATAAATTAATAGTAGTTTTAGTTAATGTTAATTTAATGTTCATATCTAGATATACACCTTCTTTATTATTAATATTGGTTTTGTTAAGAATAAGGCTTTCTGGATAAATGTGCTCACTAATTGAATAAAAATTATTAGAATTAAATACACATATATCATCAATGTATCGAAACATATATTTCATATATTTATATTGTTTAGATTTAGTTTTTACACAGTTATGAACAAATTCATATTCTATAAAGCTTAAAAACAATTCAGCTATAATTAGGCTACTATTACCACCCATTGGAACACCTTTTACTTGTCTAAATATAGATGTCCCTGCTTTTAAATAATTTTGATTTATCAAAATATTTAAGGATTCTATTAATTCAATTTTATCCATATATTTATATTTATTTGATGGTTTAATTTTTGTTAGATAGGCGTTATAATTATTATAACATATATATGTATATCTTTTTCCGAATATAAGATTAATTAATTTTACTAACGCTTCTTTAATATCTACTAAATCTAGATTTGTATAAAACGTACTAAAATCGTGTATTTATATTTTGAAAATTTATTGCTTTTTGTCTGTTCTAAAAATTCTTTTGTAGAATTAATACTGAAATAGTGTTTTATACCAGTATTAATTTCGATTACCTTCCAATATTTTTCAAAGTTCGTTTTAATTACTTTAAGTATTTTATTCATATAGACAGAAAGTGGTTTTAATGTACATTTAAACGCACTACATATGAACCTAGGTTTTATTGGATTTTTATGTAATTTTGGATTCCAATATAATATAGGTATAGTTTTATTATCTAATTCAACCTTTATACCCTTTTTATCCATTATAGAACAGTGACTTGTAATAATTGTTTCTAAACTCAACTCACTACGTTCATATGTTGGATTTACAGTTAAAGTCATTAGAATTAACCTCTTTCATTAGTATATCATAATAAAGCTTTTTGCATATGAAGACAAAGTTATTACTAGCTTTATCAATAGTTGTTATTATATAGTTATCCTTTAATTTAGTAAGTTCTTTATACATATCTTTATTAATTTTATCTTTCCTTTTATAATTGTTTGTTATTTTTATTTTATTTTTAATTTTATCAAATATATAATCTTTCCAAATGTTTATCTTAGATATATTCGAGCTTTCACTATTAATCAGCTTACCAAGGCAAGAATTTTAATCATTATTTAACGGATAATAAATTTTATAAAGGTTTTAATGCACATTTAATCGATTTTATTCAACCGATAAACAAGAAATGTTTGTTTAGTACAGTTTAAAATGATTGTTTATTTTAAAAAACGATATTTGCTTAGTTATAGATAAACAACTTTACAATAAAAACTTTTTTAGTAAGAATACATTCAAATTGTAAGTTGCATTCAAATATCAAGGAGTTGTGATTATTCCAGAGCAGCAGGTGAATGTTAGTCCATGATGTCAGTAAAAACTAATTCGGCCACTAGACGTAGCTTGTGTGCTAATATCCAACTAGTATAGTTTCTGGAATAACTTAACGCAGTGAATGTCTTTATATGCGCTTGGCCATGCCCGTTTATATAATCAATCCAAATCACCCAGCCACCACAAGTACCCAATGGATGTAAACCACCACTTTCGCTACATAGCAAAAGCAACAGTGATACCAATCCAGCAAAAGCAACTGTGTAAGATAGGAACATATATATGTTAATGCAGCAAACGTATTCAACTTTAGAAACAATGTGAATATTTTCTTATGTCGATTAGAGTATGTAGTAGACAATGTAAAGCAGTGTTTTACTAAAGCATAAAAAGTAATTTTGAACGTTCAGATACACCGAAGCGATAATGCTTGTTTTTATACTGGTAATGTAATCAATTTAATATGTAAATGATATCATTATTGTGACTTGTATGACTTTGTTACCATTCCCCAATTGTTTGTTAATGTTTATTTTAATTGGTCACAAATTCTACACGAAAATTCGGCGAACATTAACCAATAGAATTATATCAAAGGAATAAATGAATCGAAAGATTATATTGATATTGCAATTTACAATTACTAGCGATACAATTGCATCAATGTAGAATTATTTATCACTAAATCCATATAAAATTAATTGGAAAATCACAAAAAATCATATTATATAAAATTAAGCAATTCATTAGCATGTATGATGAAATGATTTTTGATATTTTTTTCATAACTAGAATTGAGCGACTTAAGTAAACGAATTTGCTAGCGAGTTTAATATAATTGATTATATGATACAATTGACTATATCAAATCATCAAATCAAGCTTTTATATCATTTTTTAAGTTTAAAAATACGGTCTATATATACATATGTAGTATGCATGAAAACTCTAAGCATTTTGAGTTGTTATCATACCATCATCTCTATAAAAGCTCTGATATTTTTGTTAAATAATGTTGTGTACGTAATTTTATAACTTGAATTTAATCAGAATCTAATTTAAATTTTGAACATACTGTAGAATGGATTCAAAAGCGGAAACAGACAAATTTTTACTTAAGCAACTTTATCTTAGGATAAACAAGTTTAAGTTAATAATAATTCCATGCTAAAACACGAAATTACAAGTCAAAATTGCTAATGAGTCTAAATTTTTAATATTAAATAAACATGAAATAAGCAGATGTATATAAGTTAAGATAATTCGAAACTAGGATATCTCAATCTTAATTTCAACTATCATTGCTCAACGTAGCAATAAATAAGCAATAACAAGTGTAAGCAACTCTAAAATAACAATACACAATCCTTTTTAAGAATAGTGCTCGACCTGTAAATTGAAATTTTGCAATTTCAAACAAAGAAAATATTTTAGATATGCACTCGACATTCTCGAATTGTGAACGAAAAGCTAGAATTTAATTTGCATTATATTCAAATAAGAAACTAAGAAAGATTTATCGGAAACAAAACGTAAAAGCTTGCTTAGCCAATCAGATCACGTTAATGAGTCAACTATATTAAATTATTTATAAATTAAGCATAATGATAAATAATCATAAAATTATAGATAAAATAAATAATTATAAATAATAAATACTTGTTATATAAGATTTTATATAACTTATATCAAGTTAAAATTTAAATTTAAATTTAAAATAAATTTTAATTAATTAATTAATTAATAATTGACGATTACAAAGCAGTACTCATCAGTAAAAAGATGTGCAAGGAATGCTGCATTTATATTGTCACTCAAGTTTTTTCAGTTTCAGTTGTAACGTGAATGAAAAGTAGTTTTTGTAATTTGGATTGAGTTAATCGCTGATTCAATAGCTGAGTAAATCAGTATATATATAGTGAAATGCAATAAAGTCGATTTAAAACAATATACATAATCAGCCTTAATTACAAATATTACAATCTATTAAAACCTTAAATTTGTTTTTTTTAATTGTTAAATTCATTTGAAATATTATTTCGAGTACATGCATTATCTTTTATTAAAGTATATAAAGTCATGGATTTTCATTGTAAAACTGACAATTGAAATAGTAAAAATAGAAAGGTAAATACGAAATTTAACGCTTAGGGAATACGCTAGTCAGTAATTATTAATTTTTGTCGTTTGATCTCGTAATTTACCAATGCATATATATTCTTGTTCTTGAACTGCACTTGTTCTTTACTGTATACATAACCACATTCACTTTGATTACTTAGAAGTGAAAACTTTTTGTATACCGCAAAACTGTTTTGATTTGTTCTTTAATGGCTATTACGGAATTATCAAATCGTACATTTGCTCTATGTGCATTGGATGTAAAATACATCGGCATTTTATTTTCGATATCCTCGCAGACCAATTAAAGCGTAAAGATGAAAGCAGAAGACGAAACAAACTATATAATATTAACACTTTTATGTTTGTACCATATGCATGGTTGTAGTAATTGTTTTAATTTCAAAACAAAGCAAGGAAAGGGAGGACATTATAAACATATTATTGAAATAAATGTAACAATAACACACCAATAAAGTAACCGGAAATATCAACAGATATAAGTATAACTAAACTTATTCTTTTCCTTTAGCGTTTGTTCCGCTTCGATACGAAGTCCGACTGTGGCCGTAACATTGTAGTCGCCTTTTGCGAAGTTCATTAAGATAGCATTTCATAATGTTGATGCCACGATTTTCTTTTACTACTGGCTTGTTACGAAGTCTATCGCCAACCCTCCTCCTTTCTCAGCACATGCTTAAGACCGTTCATGGCGGAGTTATAAATGCTACTAAACGCATTCATTAAATGGCACAAAGCTCATTGAAGTGAAGAATATGTAATTATGTCGATTTGTGCGAGAATACTTCTAACTTCAATAAATTAAAAGACTTAAATTGAAATTCTTTGCATATGAATAGTAATTAATATACTGCGTGTGATAATAAGGTTTTACACTAGATAATATTAAATTGCATATAAGAAATGCGATTTTGCTTACCGGCTGTGTTTGATTTAGAAACAGGTGCCGAAAACTGATAGCATAATAGCTACTCTTGTTGATGTCATCTCAATTCGATTAAATTGATTAATTATTTCTTAATCAGTTAATAAAATTTCTGGGTTATAGGAAATCTTAACTTGTAAAATACCCGAATTGAATAAAAATTTAAAATATTTACTTATTTTTTGTATTTATAAAAAGTTCAAAATATGTAGACTCAGTTAACTGATCTGATTAGTGTACTTTGACTAATACACATTGACGAGTGAGTGTTTTAATACATAAATATATTAAATAATAAATATAGTAAAATATATAAATCATAAATTATTTAATTATATATTAAAAAAATATGAATTATGAATAATTATATATTACGCACGAAATATATTAAAATATATTAATATATTTATAATATAAATGTATTAATAATTATATTACTAGAATATAAAGAAATTTAAAGACAATCAATTTACTAAAATTATAAATAACCTATTGCAATGTCGCCACTGTAACGACAACAAAATTCAGCATTTTCTATTGCTAATTTCTCACACAATGTAAACGAAGGATAGAAATCTACAACAGTAGAGCATAAATTACTGAAACTTGTTAAACTATATTTATAATATTCGTCTAAGATCAAATTTAATTTGTGCGAAAACACAAGTGTCCAAGCCCTTTTTATAGGGGGAACATAAAAGTGCGTCAAGATTGCACAATGAGCTAAATTTTAGAAAATCGTTTTGTTTTTCACAACACCGTAAAAAGACCGAAATATCACACAATCGTTATTAAACATCACGGTGACCTTGAAATAAAAATACTCATATATTTGCACCGCATTCGCTTGAAAATGTCAAGTACAATTCAATTCAGTGGTGTGTCGTTTGAATATTATGTGAAGTTTTACTACTCATCCATTTTGCCATTTTCGACAAATTGATCGTATGCTCTCATCTATTAAAAACGTGCTTCACATCAATTATTATGTATTTAAAAAATAGGAGACAGTGAAACATATGTTATTACCTTGTATAATATTTTTTATGTTATCGTTTTAATACTCGTATTTATTTCGACAGTGAATTTATAAATACAATTTTATTATTCAATAATCCGTTACTACTTTCGAAATTCAATATTTTAAGTTTTGCTTGCCTGCCATTATTGGTTGATAAGAAGTATAGCAGCTGGCAATACTTTTGTTACGGCTTTTAATTTATTAATAATTTCGTTACAGCTTGTAGTTTTACATCGTCGTAAGTGTATTCAAACTTTATATATTTACATCTTTTTAAGTATAAAGAAGTGGGAAAGTAAGGAAAGAGTTTAGTTTTTTTAGTAAAACAAAAAATACAACGGAGTCACAATATTTTCGTATGTATAGCTATTAATCTTTAGTTATTAAATTCATCACTGCCTAATACATGCAATTCCTGGACGTGGACTTACAGAAAGGCATGAACTAAATATAATATATTTATTCGCTACACAGATATGAATATAACTAGCGAACATATTTCTACTGTCGTAGATTTCTATCCTTCGTTTACATTGTGTGAAAAATAAGCAATAGAAAATGCTGAACTCTGTTATCGTTACAGTGGCGACATTGCAGTAGGTTATATATAATATTAGTAAATTTATTGTCTTTAAATTTCTTCATATTCTAGTAATCTATAAATTGCTTTTTGACGAAGCAGAATTTCATGCTTCATCACTGCAAGACGGCATACCGTTTCGGCTTTGAGAAGCCTTATCAGTTGCAGCACATACAATGAATACACATGAAAAACATACTATATATAGATTAAAGCAGAACGAATTCACTATATGCTAATTGCATGACGTAGCTTTCGCTTTCAAAGTCAATACAATGCAGTGAATTCTTTTCAGTGTAATAGACATCAGCGGGATCATTAATTGATCAATAAAATAAACAAGAAAGGAAGTACCGCCGCCTGGGATCTTCAGAAGATCAATAAATAAATTAGAGATGTGATATTACACATCTCTAATCAATAAATTAGAGATCAATAAATTATAAATAAAGATCAATAAATTAGACATGTGATTTCTTGCTTATTTTATTGATCAATTAATGATCCCACTGATGTCTATTACATTGAAAAGAATTCACTGCATTGTATTGACTTCGAAAGCGAAAGCTACGTCATGCAATTAGCATATAGTGAATTCTTTCTGCTTTAATATATATAGTATGTTTTTCATGTGGATTCATTGTATGTGCTGCAACTGATGAGGCTTCTCAAAGCCGAAACGGTATGCCGTCTTGCAGTGAAGCATGAAATTCTCTATATATAGAAAGAGGCAGATAGATGTAATAGACAGTCCTGGTTGAATCACATCTCTAATTTATTTATTGATCTTCTGAAGATCCCAGGCGGCGGTACTTCCTTTCTTG
>WNNJ02003097.1:0-17029 GCA_012934845.2 Pomphorhynchus laevis
AGTCAAACCGGAAAATTGTTTCCGGTTTGACTTAAAATCCGAGTATTAATATATACAAGTATCCGTCAAAGGATCACGGAGCTGATTTGAATAAATAATCTAATATATATATATATATATATATATATATATATATATATATATATATATATATATATATATATATATATATATATAATTGTGCTGACTTAATTTATGTTCGGGATCACTTTAATATACAGATATCACCTTGTGCGATCTTGCAAAAGTTAATAATATATATAACCTAAAAATTTACTATTTTTCAAATTTTTAGCTTTCAAGACACTATTATTTATTTCCTTATAGATCGTTTATAAAAATCTATATCATAGTATATTAATTTTTGAGATTTAATCATTACACAGTGATTTGTTTCTTTAACGATACTTTTAGCCATGCATGCTCTGGTAGCTAGCTAGATTACATTGTCTTGATAAAAATTTTATGATTTGTCACCACTTGACTAGATGTCGAAGTAGTAAGATCAGTCTGCCAATTATGTTACTCGTTAAATGTTCATCGAATGTTCCGTTTATATACCTCACAAAACGCTTAAAATGCGTTAAAAGTCAGGAAAATCGCGTCTATGATATAATCGCGAATATATCTAAGATTAACATTTGGAAAGATTATATATTTGATAAAATTAAAAATAAAATGAAAATAACAACAATTATAAAAGGAAAGATAAAATTAATAAATATATGTATAAAGAACTTACTAAATTAAAGGATAACTATATAATAACAACTATTGATAAAGCTAGTAATAACTTTGTCTTCATATGCAAAAAGCTTTATTATGATATACTAATGAAAGAGGTTAATTCTAATGATTTAAATGTAAATCCAACATATGAACGTAGTGAGTTGAGTTTAGAAACAATTATTACAAGTCACTGTTCTATAATGGATAAAAAGGGTATAAAGGTTGAATTAGATAATAAAACTATACCTATATTATATTGGAATCCAAAATTACATAAAAATCCAATAAAACCTAGGTTCATATGTAGTGCGTTTAAATGTACATTAAAACCACTTTCTGTCTATATGAATAAAATACTTAAAGTAATTAAAGCACATTTTAAAAAATATTGCAAGGTAATCGAAATTAATACTGGTATAAAACACTATTTCAGTATTAATTCTACAAAAGAATTTTTAGAACAGACAAAAGGAATAAATTTTCAAAATATAAATACATACGATTTTAGTACTCTTTATACAAATCTAGATTTAGTAGATATTAAAGAAGCGTTAGTAAAATTAATTAACCTTATATTCGGAAAAAGATATACATATATATGTTATAATAATTATAACGCCTATCTAACAAAAATTAAGCCATCAAATAAATATAAATATATGGATAAAATTGAATTAATAGAATCCTTAAATATTTTGATAAATCAAAATTATTTAAAAGTAGGGACATCTATATTTAAACAAGTAAAAGGTGTTCCAATGGGTGGTAATAGTAGCCCAATTATAGCTGACTTGTTTTTAAGCTTTATAGAATATGAATTTGTTCATAACTGTGTAAAAACTAAATCTAAACAATGTAGATATATGAAATATATGTTTCGATACATTGATGATATATGTGTATTTAATTCTAATAATTTTTATTCAATTAGTGAGCACATTTATCCAGAAAGCCTTATTCTTAACAAAACCAATATTAATGATAAAGAAGGTGTATATATCTAGATATGAACATTAAATTAACATGAACTAAAACTACTATTAATTTATATCGTAAAGATGACATATTTAAATTTACAAGAAACATATTTTTACATGAGCATTCATGCATACCATATAATATAAAATATAATACATTAAATAATGAAATTTTAAGAATTGCAACAATATGTAATGATATTGGCTTTCTTCAAAATCATTTAAATAATTTAATAGATACATATTTTAAACTAGGTTACTATAAAAATAACATCAAGCAGAAAATAGTAAAATATATAAATCAACACAATAATATAAAGAATAAATTTAAACTCTTAAGTGGCAAATTTTTATGGATGGATAATAAATAATATACTTTGTATTAGAATAAGATACTAGATAGTTATTTCAGAGGAAATACATCATTAGCATGTATTTGGCCCCGCTGCTATGTTGGGTAGAGGAGTTAGGAGCCGAAACCTGATAGCATAGCAGTTCCTCCTGATGACCTCTAATTCTTATTCTGATACAACGTCTGTTATTTATTAGTCAATTCATAAAAATGACGTTTATTTTAAATTTTATTTTTTATTTTTTAACTTGATTTAAATTATAGAAAATCTAAAAACAATTATTAATTTTATTATTTAATTATTAAATTTTGATTTAGCATTATTATGTTTTGTTTATTTTATAATTATATTAAATACGTAGACTCAGTTAGCTGATTTAATCCATGTGTCACGGTTTTCAGTTGCATTATTAAACTCACTTTCAGATAACTTGAAGGGCTTCCTCGGCAAGTTTTGCTCTCTCCACGTGCACTGAGATTGACCAAGGACTCACTTTCTAAAAATCTTAGCATGAAACATCACTAATAAGACATTTCCTAAGTATCACCAGAACATGTCCTGGCTATCTAATAATCTAAATGCTACTCTCAATTTACAAAGAAATATATACAAACAACGGATTACTGCATTAGCTAAAATATCTATCAACCATTTTCAAAATGTTTTCTGTAACTCGAAAACAATGACTCGAGTACCTGAACTCATTCACTTAAAGTAGTACATTGTTTACAATCGGGATTAATGATGATTATTGGTTCCGAGACGGGCTAACTAAAGTTGTCTTATAGTTGCTGACTTTGCCATGCAATTGCCAATTCATCACGAATCAATCCAATAAGAATTATAAGTTCTCATAACGAGAAACTAACAAAAGAACATATGTAAAAAGCGGATATGATTTTGTAATAGAACCGAAATGAAGACGTATTCGACAGAGATGCTCTTCTTTATATTCTATTTATTTAAATTAGGAACAAAAGTGGAAATAAAGGACAACCATGTCAAAATTAAATACCAATAGAAAACAAATATGCCTTCTTGCATACAACGCGTACACAACTCGTATTTCGTTCGTTAAGAGATGTCACAGCTGCTGAAGATATTGTTGTACTCTATATTTCCTTAATACCTACTACAACTTCTCTCAAGGAACTTGCTAGAACGGTATATAGAACGATTAACGTTGCTGGAGGGACACCCAATGATGACGGCTTTAGCTTTTATTCAACACTTTAATACTGATGTGATCAGGAGAAACAATACTGAAAGTCAGTAGATTAAGCGTTGAGCTTTAAACTTAAAGATCAGTTTAAGTCGGTATACTTAAATCAGGGATGGGTAAGCTTGGACATTCCGAGGGCCATATTTCTATCATCGAGATACTTGAGGGCCTGATCAATTTATAAATTAACGGTTTTTACCAAAATACAGTATCATCTTTAATGACTACAAATTTTAATTAAAAATAAATTCCAATATTCTTAATTACAGCATGGATTTTAAAGTATATTTATCAAAAAAAAAGAATTAATACGAATATTGATTTTGTACTTGAGCCACAAGGTCATCAATATTAATATCTATATTGCTCAAACATAAGCTTAGGATGTTTTCTAGGTGCTCGTCAGTTATTCTTGTACGATTTTTTGATTTATTAAATTTCATCCTCGAAAAATATTGTTCACACACATATATAAAACTACCAAAAAGAGAAATCATTTTTTGCTAAGGCTCGCAAGTTCGGATATTTCTCTTCTTTTATATAT
Source organism: Pomphorhynchus laevis (assembly GCA_012934845.2). NCBI lineage: Eukaryota > Metazoa > Acanthocephala > Palaeacanthocephala > Echinorhynchida > Pomphorhynchidae > Pomphorhynchus > Pomphorhynchus laevis. Next base: position 3,826 of record WNNJ02003097.1, read on the forward strand.
AAATTGTAGAAATATAATAAAGAGCCCTTATAAAAATGGGAGATCATTTTTATAAGGAGATCGAGATTCTCCATATGAAGGTTTTTTGGAACATTATATACATTTGCATCTGTTGGACATGCAAATATAGAAAAGATAAGGCCCTTCTTTTTAAAGTCTGCAAAACGTATAAATTTCTATGTTAATGAGTGAATCTCGCAAGCATAGTAATTATAGGGAATGTTTTTATGTTTTGAAAGAGTTGGTAAATGAAAATAATTTTGATTTCCATGTCTTTCTAGCAATGTTAATTTATTGCAAAAGGTTTCAATATGACCATGGAGTTCATGGATCAATTGTCCCTGTTTTCGCAATTTTTGATTTAGCTCATTAAGGTATCCGGTAACATCTACCAAAAACGCCAAATCACAAATCTAATCACCATCTTCTTATTGTTCTACCACTCTTCCCTTTTCTTCATAAAAGTGTAGATTTCATGTTTCAATTCATAAAATTGCTTAAGCATCTTACCTTTACTTAGTCATATTACTTCAATGTAGTAACATACATCTTCACACCCAGAAACTATATGTGCCGAGTATTCTTTAAATTGGCGATGGTTTAGTGCCCGGGATTTAATAAAATTGATACTTGACACAACAACCTCCATAACATCTGCAAATTTTATTGATTTTGCACAAAGATTTTGTTGGTGAATGACACAGTGAAAAATCGTCAAGTCGTCTGTGTTTATTTGTAGCTCTTTTGCCCTTTTAAGAACTATTCCCATAAATCCATTTCGTGCACCTACCATTGCAAGCGTCCATCGGTGCATATACCAGTAAGTAAACTCCACCTGACCCCAGATTTATTAAAAATCATATCCACTGTTTTAAACATTTCTTCGCCGGTAGTAGTTCCCTTTAAAGGTGCAAGTGCTAATAACTCCTCTATTATATTAAAGTCGAAATCTACATCTCGAATAAATATAGCCAATATGAGGTATCAGATGCATCAGTACTATCATCCAATGCTATTGAAAATCATGCTAATTTTTTAATTCTTTCTTTTAAACTTTTTTCTGTCCTCTGCCATCATCTCTATCCTTCTAGAAACTGTATGCATCGACAGACTAATAGATTCAAAGTCTCTTTTGTTTTGTGAAGACACCAACTCTGCAACATCTAGTAAGCACTTTTCGATAAATTCACCATCGGAAAAAATACTTTGAATGTTTAGCAATTTTTTTACTAATCAAAAAACTGGCTTTTACATTGCTAAAACATTGTGCATTTATATTGCTAAACATTTGTTGTTGAGAGTACAAATTTTGTTTATTTTTCTACATCCTCTTTTCGCTGCTGCCCTTTAATATCTTGCTTAACTTGATGCTTAGAATTAAAATGTCTTTTCAAATTGTATTCCTTGACAACCGGCATAGACATATTGCATATCAAACATACTGAAACCTCATGATGAAGAATAAAATAATATTCTTCAGTCCAAAAATTTTGAAAATGTCGATTTTCTTCATCCACTTTTCTTCTTTTATCCATACCCATTTAGGGGTAAAATTCAAAGTAGAATAAATAAGTCTCTAAGTTCAAAACTAAAAGGAATAACGATAGAGCAAAAACAATAAGAGTATTACTATGGGCCGGATGTGTCTATATCCATCATGGAAAATGCTAATCTATAACTAATGTATCATTGAACAATTAGGATATACCGTTTTCAAATTCTCTTGGCGGGCCAGATAAAAATGCTCGATAGGCCAGATCTGTCCCGCGGGCCGGCGTTTGCCTATATGTGACTTAAATACTTACTTTAATCAGCGATTTGATAATATCTTTAAACTGAGCATACCTGATTGGGTTTTAATCATTTTACTACATTATAACAACATGTTTCGTTGCAATTACTCGAAGAATTATAAGAAATGCGAACAAATTGTGAATTCAAATTAAAAATTAGATATCACCAGTTTAGATATGAGGTTACTTCGCGGTGTGGCCGATCTTAGCCTTAGAGATAAGGTTAGGAATTCGGTCATCCGGGATGGACTCAGAGTAAAGTCGCTGCTTCTCAACATCGAAGAAAGTCAGTTGAGGAGGCAGACATCCTCAGACACGTTCTGAGGATGTCTAGCAATCACCTTCTCGGAAGGTTTTTCAGGCAGGACACTGGAGAGATAGTTCGAGGTAGACCTCGATATCGGTGGAGAGCCCAAATCTCGAAACTGGTAGAAGACCGCCTTGGGCAACCTGAAAGAGAACTCTGGTACGTCGCCCAGAATCGCCGTGTCTGTTGTAGGTTGGTTCGTACACCGCCTCTAAGACCCGACACCCGGACCAGTGGTTGACAAGAAAAATCATGTGTTTTACTATTTTTTCATTTTTTCTTGTTAATAAATTGTTGTTGTAGCTGAAAGGTGTCATTGCATTTACAAATCTATTGACATGAAATAAATTGACTGCCTGTTGTCGATCGGTAGACTTGAGACTTTTTTACGAGTTAATGATAAAAGTTGTTTACTTTTTCAGTTCATTTTTAATTATTTATTGTTTGAGTCTTGTTGTAGATAGAACCGATAAAGGCTTTATTCGACAATATCTAAAACATAACAAGATAATAAGACATAACAAAACTATTGATCATGACAGTCTTCCTCTGAGCAAATATAATCGTCGAAATAAGGTGGTTTTCTTCTCCGTTCGTTTCGCATTGATCTGAGAGGTTCATTTTGACTCGTGATTGAAATATTGCTCGCATTCTTTGTTTGATAGTTTGTGCTGATGTCGGAAGATATTTGATCGTCAAATAACGGAATATAGGCCTCTGTATTTCTGGATTCGCTTTTAGTTAGCTCTTGAGATATAGATTGATCATTGACAGGCGGAATCGATGAAGTCTCGTATTCGATAGGCCTATGGGTACTGGTCGACCGACTAGATGAGCGTTCGAAATCGTCACATGAACAGTTATCAATTTCTGTATCATCGCCTCGGGGAAGTTTTGCTAGTTTTAGAACAGATATAGTCGATTCGTGCCCTTTTTCATCTCGAACTAAATCATATTGTCCATTGGACTGTAACATTTTCACTTCTTGAAACGGTAGTTCATTTTTACGAGCTCGTTCATCTCTGAGCAAAAATGTTTGGTTATTTTGTAGCCAAGAAGGAGGAATCGACGAATTTTTTGAATTTCTGGGGTAGAGAAATATGCGATTGTGTGGTGTTTCCCCGGTACTAGTGCACAACAAAGATCGCATGGACGCTAGAACAGAAGAGAAGATAGATACCCAATGTTTTAATGGAAGGTTTCTCGACCTTGGAGCAAGTTTGACTGTCTCCCAAATAATGCCCACAAACCTCTTCGTCTGCCCATTTCCTCTGGGGTTAGAAGGAGTGCTTCTACTTGATGACACACATTGTGAAGTTAAAAAAGTTGCAAAATTCTCGTGATTGGAAACATGTACCTTGGTCGGAGTGTATTCTAGCTGGACGTCCGAAAATACTGAAAACTTGACGCAAAACCAATATTACCGAGGATGAACAGCAATCGGAGCAAGAAATCGCGAATGGGAAGCGAGAAAATTCGTCAACGATACATAGTAGATATCGATTTCTGGTAGTAGACTCCAAAGGACGTTTAAATCAATTTTAAGACGCTCAAACGGCTTGTTGCGCTGATAACATGACCCATAGTAGGTTTACAGAATTGCGGTTTTTCCTCGGCGCAAATACGGCATCCGCTAGTTACTTTAACGACGTTTAACTTATTATAGAGTAGATTGTATTGTTTGATATAATGCAGCATACGAGTAATTCCAGGATGACATAAGGAGACATGAATTTGATTGAGCTCACGGAGAGATCCTTGATGCGAACACACATAAGATATTCGCGACATAGCGTCAGCTGCCTTATTATTGCTTCCAGCTTGGTACTGTATCTCGTATTGATAAGGTGCTAATTCCAACCGCCAACGAGTTACCTTATCATTTTTTATCTTGTTGGTGAGTTTTGTCGAACATAAAGCTGACTGACCTCTGATCAGTGATTATTTTGAAGGGTTTGCCAAGAAGGTAGTGCTTCCAGTACTTAGCAGAGCTAACAATCGCCAAAGCCTCTTTCTCCACACTGGATTGATGTAACATTGTTTTCGGAAATGTCTGTGAATAGAAGGCTACAGGTCTAGTTTCCTGACTCAAAACAGCTCCTATTGAAGTATATGTAGCGTCCGTTTCTATTGTCAACGGTAAATGTGTTTTGTATGAAAACAATGTGGCTTTTGCAATTTCTTCTTTAAGATCTTCAATAACTTCGATCGATTCAACGGTCAAAGGCAATGAATCACAGTCAAGTAATATCCTTATTTTGTTAGAGAATGAAAATATCCAATTGGAGTAGTAGGCTAAGAGACCTAATAGTCGTTGTATTTCCTTCCTGTCTCTAGGTACTGGATAATCAAGTAATGGTTTAACACGATTAGGATCTGGTTTCACAGAACCGTTAGACAATCTATATCCCAAAAAATCCAATTCCTTTTGTCTATACCTTGTTTTATCCTTAGCCAAAGTAAGATTGACATTCTTAGCGACTTCGCAAAACCGTTTATATCTTTCATCGTATTTGTTAAAATCTTGGCCGCAAATTATAATATCATCCAAATTAGCGAAAACTCCGATGATACCATTGTCGTTGATAATCTGATTCCTGATACGTTAAAAGACGGACACTGCGTTGGTCAATCCAAATGGAATTCGTTTATATTGATCAAGATTTCCATCTCCCTCGAAAGCAGTGAACGGTCGATCGTTTTCTAGCAAAGGGATTTGATAGTAGGCCTGAGAAAGGTCCTCAGTTGTAAACACATTATATTATGCTATTTGAGAAATTAAATTATCGATTAGGGGAAGGGGGTAAGCATCCAGTAATGTGTACCGATTAACAGTACATGAATAATCTACAACCATGCGCTGTTTCTTTCCAGGACCAGAGACGATCAGTACCTGAGCTCTCCATGGCAATCGACTTTTTTCGATTATATTCTGTGCAAGAAGCTTTTGAATTTCAGTTTATAAAGTTTCGATATATTCCAGGGAACAATGTTATTGGTTCGACATTTATCTCAGGTGCTGATCGAAATGATGCAAGTGTTAATCCAGGATGGTCACCTTTGAAAGAGAATGTAACATACTGATGGTAGTCGAAAAATTCCTGTCCCAGGATGATCGGCACACACAATTGAGGTAGTACGAGGAAACGTTAATTTTCGTACATCCTGTCCATCAACTCGAATGTTATAATACTGACGGCGAACAACGGTGAAATACTTAGAGGACGCCATTTGAACATGCCTATTGCAAGATGAAGTTTTGATACGAAGCTGCTTTACGACGTTCATGTCGATAAAATTGTTAGTGCTACCCGTGTCCATCAATGACTTGAATGGTATACCAGCGATTTTGACATTGTAAACCGTTGTACTTGGTTTGTTAGGATTACTTGATACATGGTATAGGGCTGCTGAGGTACTCGAACTAGTTTGCTTGTTCGAGCGACACACTGATGAAAAATGGCTAAGTTTACCACATGATCGGCAAGTTGCATTTCGAGCTGGACAATTTGTTCTAGAATGAAGTGCCCTTCCGCAAAAGTAACATCGTTTACCAGACACGTTAGTTTCTTTGTTTTGCCCTATTTGTTCTCATTGCGGCAGTAACTTTATAGTTCTCCGATTCTTCGGCATGATCATTGTCAACATATATTGTTGCACGATTTGCTGACTCCGCTGAACAAAATATTGCCGCATCTTTATGAGCTGCTTCTAGCGACTTTGCAATTGTTATCAGATCTTCCAAATCAGTAACACGGGATTCGTGTAACCGTTGCCTAATATAGCTGCTGTGGATGCCTTTAATGAATGTATCTGTAATGTGGACTTTTCGATTAGTTATAGCGTCTACGTCCTTGAAGTCACATTGAGAAGCAAGGTCATTCAGTATACGTAGGTATTGATCTAGGTTCATTGTGGGTTCTTGATGACAAGTATGTAACTGAAAACGTGCGAATAATACATTAAATGGTCTTGAGAATGCAGAATGGAGAGCAGCCATGGCGTCATTAAAGGATGTACAATCTTTAATCAAACCGAAGAGTCGCGTCGAAATTAGGTAGACAAGCAGACAAAGTTTTGATTCGTCTGATATATCCGTTGGCAGGCCAATGAAGCTGTCAAATCGTCGTTTTCAATGGGTCCACTCATCTGACGTAGTGCTGACTTCATGGATCGATGTTGCAAGTTGAAGGAGCAAGTAATTTTTCAATCGAAAACTGCCCCATCAAATATTGTCGAATAAACTGTTGTAGATAGAACCGATAAAGGCTTTATTCGACAATATCTAAAACATAACAAGATAATAAGACATAACAAAACTATTTTTGCACTATCGTTATTAAATATCTCCGCGCTTACCAATATACAATTTCATACAATAAATAAAAATATAATAAAAATATTTTTTATATAATATAATACAATTATAAAGGTTCCCTCAAATGGAACCAAAATTGTAATACTAAATTTTGTTTTTCAATCAGTAAAATCCCCGTCATCGGACCACTCGAGTGTTTCTACTTAGTGAACGTCTTCATTTTGACGTATTTGTGATCGTCCGCGTTCAACTTGATACTGGTCAATATCACTTTTATATTTATGGGTCGATGGGATATTGATTGTTCGTCGTAGACAAATCGATGGGGTATTTGCCATTGCTATTGACAGCTTTGCTTTCAGCTGATTTATACACGGCTTAGTCTGTAATAAATCTCGACGCCCTCTTTCTCACGATAAATAATATTATTTTGTTAGCATCTGACCAGATGCTTCGCCGGATGTCATCATAAATAAATATAAACAACATCTTTTAATTCTTGAAAATTACCCGCTATGCGTACTTTGTTCGTTTTCTGGATTAATGATATTCAAATCCCACACCCGTACCGCAGAGGTATGAATAAACATGCAGTTGTAGATGCATACATCCAAAAAGAAACTCTTCACGTTTCCATATTCCAAACTGCTATATGCAATATCTAGTCTGGCATCTGGCACACGGGTCGTTGTAGAAGGCTACAACTGAACCGCGTTTTCAACAATTTGCAATTTAGTTTGTACTGTGACATGAATAGCACACATCATTGATGAAATTAGTGAGTATATCCCGCACAATATTGTGTCGAAAGATTTGAACATCATTTGTTAGTCAGGATAATGTGTATTGTTGAGAAAACTTCATCGCAACAACATTTGTCAATTGTCGCATCATAGTCATATTGTTTTTATATAATTAAAAAAATTAAAAACAGTCGTTTTACTTTTTAGAGAACGGTAAAAAATTTATTTTAACGAAAAGGAGTAGGATGCCAAAAAGTTTGGGAAACGCTGCTTGGGAGTGTTTCAATTCAAAGTACATCGATGCATCTCCTTATGATCGAACATGATGTTGGTTATTGACAATTTGCACAAGAACGAAAGCGCAATAACTTAACATCATTTGCGTTAATATTAGAAAGTCCGTTTTTCCACATAATTCCCTTCTAGATGTCACAATCGTTGCCAACATGATTATTGAAGTTATTCAGTAGAACGAGGGAATCTCCCCACATGAGTATAATTAAGTACAATCTAGAGATCGTCCATAAAACATTTATCCGGTATATGTAAGTATCCTCATATTTAAGCCGTTAATTTCCATTAATAATAACGAATAGTACAAATCTAACCTCTATCCATCAGTTAAGTACCAAATCTTGAATAATTAAGATAGGTAACTTCGCCTATTTATTGACCGAAGCGACTCCCATCCATTACCAATTCTGTTTATTTCCCCGCTCCCAAAGTGGCATTCTGCGTTCCTACATTAAGACTTTATAACACTGTAGAAGTTGGCGTGGCTTATGCCCTTAACGCACAGCTATCTGGTTATATGGCTTTCCACAACTAGAACTTGTCTGGTTATACCTGGTTGCCCATTGTTCTTTACTTTATATTCTTCTGGTTGCTATTCATTTTTATTGTTGTTTGTCTTTGTTTAGATTAATGATGTCCTATCTATATTATTTTTGGTAATTTAATGCTTGTGTTACCAGCAACAAAAAAGCCACTTTAGCCTTTCGCATTCCTTTAATCCACCTCACCTTTTGGATTTACAGAGAAATCTGGGATAGTCCATAAAGTGACTGTATCTACTGTTGATACAAACTAATTAATTCATTGGCTGCCTGAAAACCATACGTTTCCTAGACCACCCACGAGGATATGATCTAAAAATACAACAGCTGATACTAAGATTCACAGGTCGACGATTGGATGAGTCAGCACCTACAGCATTAACATTTAAGTAATCAATGTCATTTTTTGTAAAACATAAGTAGCAGCAATCAATACAAGTTTGCACTAAAGAGGGTTATGATTTTTTGAAATATCAATACATTTGTCTGATATTTTACTTCACTCTATCCACTTATTAATAACTTCAAGTCCACTGCTTTGACTGTCGTATTTATTTTATCATCCGGATTACATGTATGATCGTTTTGATATATCAAACATTCCCAACAGTTATTTACGTCCAATTTGAAAACTAATTTGATTTGTTCTTCAGTCGAATTTATTTATGCTAAATTTGGTCTATTGTTACCTGGTAAATTACTTCTTATTTTTTAAGTTTGGATTTTACTAACAGTAAGTTGTCCACCACTACAATCGATTAAAAAATTAACTTATGCAAATTAAGAAAAACTGTTGATAAAGCTCTATTTAAATAAACGATTTCATTTAAAACCATTATATATCTTAAAGAAGAATGTTAGGGAGCTAGATTGCTTGTGACAGGAAGTCACTTTAGCAAGAATAAAATCGATTTTAAAAATAATAATTATACTTTCAAGTTAAAGAATAGTGTTTCGTAATGCTGTACATTATTGATATATTTGTTGTAACGATATGTATTTGAATTTCGCTGTATTTATGTATTCATTTATTTGAACCGCTGCAGCTACTGCATTTGAACGTTTTACTACAAAGTAGACACTGTACAATGTAGAGCGAGTCCTCCTATACAATAAAAGTAACTTCTGACAATGTGTTGATGGTAGATTTATTGCACGCTTCGTTTCCTTATTTACTTGATGACGATGACGTTCATGCTTCCACAATCAATTCTTAGGATTTATAGTAGCACATCCTTTTGCTATCAACGGAAAACAGTTATTGCCATTATAAGGCGACAATTGTGTCAATATACTCCGCCATTAAAACCGTCATGCTCAGAATCCGCACAGCATAGAAGCACAAATGATAATTCTACTCGATTTGTTAAACTTCAAAAAGATGATAACAGTCATTGGTTAAAGATTCAAGAGTTGCTTTCTGTTGACGAATTGTTTAAGTAAGTTGTTTCTTGTTGATTCTTAATTAGAAACAATTTTAATTGCAATAATACTTGTTTCCTAACAATTTATAATTATCGGTTGGTGTCATTTTTAGAATGAAAACACCGGACAACACTTAACAGCGGGCGTTAACGCATGTTAATATTATTAAACTTAATAATATTAATATTAATTTTTTATTATAATAATTTTTTATTTTTTATATTAATAATATTAATATTAATATATGTATAATAATATATGGATAATATAGTAAAAATATATGTATATGTATATAGTAATAATATATGTATAATATAGTAATAGAATTCCATTAGAATTTCATGATGCTTTGGCTGCATTTAACGAGAATTCCATGATGCTTTGGCTGCGCGGTATAACTGGACACCCTGCAATATGTCCGACAGTTGTCAATACGGAGATGCCATGAGTCTGTCACATGCACTGTCGTGCAGAAAGGGTGCCTTACCGACAATACGACACAATGAGATACGGGATATACTCGTAACTACGCTCAACGATATTTGCAGTGGTGTAGCGGTCAAGCCTGAACTACAACAAGTTGATAACAACATAACTTCCAGAGAAATACAACGACACGACTATTACAAGCATGTCCAGACATAGTATGCAGCGGCCTTTTTGGTGGTAGATTAGAGTGGACGTTTATAGACGTCTCCATTTTCAATAATCATGCTCCATCCTACCACGCAAAGTCTGTGCAATCAACATTCGAATATCACGAGCAAAGCAAGAAGGCTAAATACGAGGAAAGGATCACTGACATCGAGCATGCGTTGTTCTGCCCAGTTATATTCGCAACTAACGGAGCAATCGCACCTACTACCTCCATACTTCTGAAGACAATAGCGAAAAAGATTTCTCTCAAACACAAAAGAAGTTATGGATAAGTCATAGCCGGAGTACGATCAAGGTTGAGCATCGCCCTTGCACGAGCCGCATCATACCGTATCCGTGCACCCCGAAGAAAATGTGTCGCAATACCGTTACGAGGAGATGGAAGCAGCAGTGTGGAAATAATTTGAAATATTTTACTCTTGATTTTCATAAGCTGGGGATGCGTGCCCAATAGAATTGTACATATATCCCATTTGAGGGACTGTGTTTAAAAAAATTTATATAAAAAAATAATATAGATAGTAATAATATAATATAGTAATAACATATGTGTAATGTAATATTTATATCCAACACAATGTGTATTATTTACTATCCATCGATGATAATATCCCACTCAAAATTTACACGGTGAAATAATGTTGTCGTATTATGAATTTAGTTATGTTTTTTTATAGATTTTCTGTAAAATATCTACTAATGCTATATGCTTATTTCACTAATATGCAAACAAACTACGTTTCTCATCATTTCCGTTTAATATTTCTGCTTAGAAAAATGTACTAAACTTCATGTGTATATGTTTTGTGAATTAAAATACCCTGGTTCCCCGTTGTATCAGCTAATCATTGTGTTAATTGAATCAATCTCAATGTTAACTATATAATAATATCGTGAATTGTTATTCAAGCTCGTAATATGAGAATTGTAAACGAATACTTAAGAAATAATTCATTAAATAAGAATCGCAAGACAATCGAGGTTGTACCCGTGTAAATTGTTGCAATCGTAACTTATTTAATACTTTGCTAGGAATTAATCCAATTATAAGAACAAAAGACCCACGAGTTAGCTGTTTTTGAAATCATCAAATATATTCATTATATTTTCCAACAATAATGTTAGCATATTTCTTATTCTACTCTTTAAAGGGTTCAGATTTGCTTTAGTAAATACTGATTCGCGCCGTTTATTAAGAGTATTCACATTGGATTCAATGTATTTGCTGGATCATTTAGGGCACTTATGATGCCACAGCCACACCAAATTATGTCTTTGGTAATAAAGTTTAGTTTCACTTATGGTGAAACACATTATTGTCTAAAGGTGTTTAACGCTGTTTGTAACCAGATATTTTAGATAATTATTGCATACTAAATATATAATATAGAAAAATTAAAATAAGAATAAATGTATTTTTAGTAAAGGTTTTCCAGTTTGATCAGGATTCGAAATCCACACTCACGCACTAAAAACTAGAGTTATATTCTAGGAATTATAAAGTGACGAACAAATTACTAGCTTAAATTAAGAATTTTGTAATAATTTATAGTTTCAATTTTAATGTTGATATGACCAATGGTGATGGTATTTTTATTATAGCCAAAATAATTTATTGTCTAACACCACAAATCGTTACTGCTAAACAGGAAAAAGTAGCTTCATGTTAGCATCATTTGAGAAAATATCAGCAACGACAAATGAACATTGGCAATATTTTATTGTTATTATATAATAACAATGAAATATTGTTACGGGTTCTCTGCAGTGTTGTAAAGCATCGACGGTTTGCAAAGCATATACTAACCTAACCTATCTACACAACTCAAGGGAACGTTTACGAAATATGGACAAACAAATATGTGAAGTAAAAATACGCAGCTATGATCACAATATTTACAAACACAGTGCAGACCTTTAAGATGCCAAGATAACTTAATTTTGCATATCTTATCAGAGTATCCATTAACTGACGCCAGTTAATGACGCCAGAATAACGTCTTTACAGAAATGCCAAGGATACGCTTCAAGAATCACCATTTACAACGATCAATTTGATCAAAATTCATAGCTAATAAGTCCGACCAGAATGATGTTATGCCGTATGATATAATGTGAAGAAGCATCACGTCAAAATAAAGAAGGATACTCTCAAATGATAGCGTACATAAGTTCTTAGCATACGAGGTTGTTAAAGCAATCTTGGCCGCTTTTAACCATAGATGTTTCTTAAAGGACCATTGCGAAATATATCATCAAAATACCCAAATACTTATAATTATTACAGAACTCCAAGAGAGTGTCATCATAAATCAAATAGTCCTTAAAAGCAATACGTTCACCCTCCCTAGACTTCATTTTGATTTGGATATATTTACCTCTAGCTGATTACAAACACAATTATATAATAACAATATTATTAATACAGCTATTATAACAATATAATAACTACATAATAACAATATAATAACAATATTATTATAGTTAATAATACATAGTTATACTATAATATTTCGATAGTTAATAATATTAACTATATTGAAAGTTTGTGAAAGTTTTTTGTGGCAAATACATACAGACTATGTGTTTACAAGCCCACAAAAGCGATACAGATTGAAAACAATAGTTACTCGTATAGAAGCATTGAACGTAGTTGCTCTTTGGAAAAAGGGAGTGAGGGTGAATATCACAGGTGATCAGTAGAGAATTCCAGAATAGAGGAGGAGCGATATGTAGAGATCGACGGCCGAAGTTGGTTGAGTGAAGAGGTAAGTATAGCAGAATAAAATCACAGGAACGTAGGTGAATAGAAAGAGCGAGATTCGCTTTATTTATATATAAAATATATTATATATACGATATAATATAATTATACTATATAATAATTATACTTAAATTTTAAAGTTATATTATTATATAACTATATAATATAGTTATTTAATATAGTTAATATTAACTATATTAAATAACAAAGCTATTTAAAATAACTACGGTATTCGTTTAACTACGAATAACTACGATATTCGTTTAACTACGAATAACTACGTTATTCGTTTTGGTCTGCTTTGCCTAACTGATCGCCTTCTCCATTGTAATTCTACTTCTTATCTCTACCTGCCAACTCT
>WNNJ02003098.1:0-23040 GCA_012934845.2 Pomphorhynchus laevis
ATTTTTATATATATAATAATATAATAATATAATTTATACTTTTATTTTAAATTTCAAATAAGATTATATTTAAAAATTATTTAAATATTAACTTAAAAATATAAATTGTATAAGATCTTATATAACAATCATTTATTATGTATAATTATTATTTTTTCTTAAAAACAATATAATTATTTAAAAGTATAATTTTTTTGCACTTGATGTTTTCTAATTTTCAACGCAAAATATAACTAAATTAATGGAAATCATTTTGCTATAGCAAACAATAATCGACGTCTGCAAAATGTAGTTTCGATAAAACTACATTTTGCAATAAGATTCGTTTTATATAAATATAAATTCTATAAAATATTATATAATTATCTATTATTTATCTTTATTTTAATTTATATATAGTATAAAATACGTATACTCAGTTATCTGACTTTACCAACTTATATTAAAAACATCACGAATTTTAATAATATTATAAAGAAATAACCAATATGGTTCATCTTTATTGTAATCTGCATAAAACAATTAGCACTAAACTGTTCGGTAATTTTCGAATAGAATTTCAGTTAGAAATCCGCATCAAGCAATTTTGGATTCTCGAAAAGACGTTTGATATTGTGATGGTTGATCGCACTTATCTGCGGAGTAAAATAAGTTAAGCTAGTCTATGTATTTAATCATAAAATTAAAAAGAATAAAAATAAATAAATTAAAATGCAGAATTTAACTTCTGCATTTATGAGATACATTGCAAGTTAAAACTCTTGCGTAAAATGATTTCATTTCGTATATTTTAACAAAAGTTTAAATTTTAATAAAATAAAAATAATAATGCTAAATCAATAAATCAAAATTATTATTATTTTTTAAATTATTATTATTTTATAACAATAAAAAATAACAACAATAATAATGCTAAATCAAAATTTAATTTAATAATTTTATTACATTTATATACCAATAAATCAAAATTTTAAGATTAGATAATAAATAAAAATAAATAAATAAAAGTAAACAAATAAAAATAATAATGCTAAATTATTAAATCAAAATTTAATAATTGCATAATTAATAATTATAACTTTATTAATTATATATTTATTATTAATAAAAATGATTACAATGCATTGTATAATTGTCAACAAATAATTGTCAAGATGCAGTTCAAAGAATTGGAAGAAATCATATTCGGATAGTTTCTGCCGGAAATTGTCGGGGGAATCAGTGAGCACGCTGAGTTTCAGAAGATTGTCCAGTTACCAGTAAGATAGGGTAGGCTAGGGAATTCGAAATCCTGCAGATGATGATTATAATTTTATACAATTTATATCAAATTAAAATAAAAAATTAAAATTTAAAATAATTTTTTTTATGAATTGACTAATAAATAACAAACTATGTATCAGAATTAGGATTAGAGGTTATCAGGAGGAACTGCTATGTAATCAGGTTTCGGTCCCTATTATTCGACACACCATGGCAGCGGGGCCAAGCACGTGCTAATGACATATTTCCTCTGATGAAATTTGATTATAAAGTATTTTATTTTAATACAAAGTATATTGTTTATTATCCATCCATAAAAATTTTCCCTTTAAATTTATTTTTTAATTTTGTTGGTTTATACTTCTCTATTATAAGAAAAAGAAAAAATTCATTACAATTATCATTAAAATAATAATGTCTTATCTTGTGTTGATAAGAATAAGGATTAGAGTTCATTAGGAAGAACTTCTATGCTATCAGGTTTCGACCCAGATTTATTAAAAATCTTTTATATAAGATTATTTACAATTTATTTTTATATCAAGTTAAAATTTAAAATTGAAATTTAAAATAAAAATTTTAAATTTGGTGCGATGGAAAGTGCAGAACAACATTTCTTCAAATTGTAATTTGAAGAAATTAATAATTAATAATTAATAATTATAATTAATATTTATTATAATATAATTATAATAATTAATTAATTTCTAATCAGTAGTTAAACTCAATGGGGTCCAGCACGTGATAATGACGTATTTCAGTGGATTGTAAGTGACGTATATTCATATTTAACACTTTAAAAATCTTCAACTAATAATTTAAATTATTAAATAAATAGGTTAATATAATTTTGTTACAAATTATTATTTATCAGTTCATTTATTTATGAACCCATTAGATCCATGTGCTGTTTCAATGTAAAAGCTTACCGAGTAACGAATACAATCAATTCACAAGAAAACTTTTTATTTCGAAGTTCACTCACATTTAACGACGGATCTAAAGGTAACAATTTATTTGGCAATATCCTGTAAATTTGAAAGCGCTAAAATTATTATTAAAATTATCAGCGATAATTATAACAAAATCTAATCGACGTTTATAATTGTTACATCTTTAGATATTCTAACAGGATCAATATCCGAATAGTCATCAACATTAACAGCTACATATCCAATAATCCAGGATGGCGCATTAAACTTGTTCTGTAACTCCTTGCAAAACTCGTTGGCTTGATAGGGCGGCATCGATATCAAAAGCCCACCTAGTTATCAAAGCATAATGTAATATTTTAGTATATTAGATTCGTGATAATAGGTGTTTTTTTATTTTTATATTTTTAACAAAATATAGAAAATGCAGTAATAAATAAATACAGCTTATTAGAAATATAGTGATGGTTCTCCTGCCGACCCAGCAAAGCAAGCCGCGTTTCTTCGTTGCACCACTGCGCTAATTAGGCTGCATGAGGAAACTCATGAGGAAACTTAGTTAATTAATTAATTTACATATTTATTTACTGCATTATTTTTAGCTGGAAAAGAGTGAAAAGCTTTCACTCATTTTACACAAAAGGGTGAAATGAATTAAACAATATCTAACTGAGCTATGTATTTCAAATCTCAGAATTTTAAATAAAATTAAAATTTATAAAATTTTCTAATTTAATTCAATTTTTTGATTATCTTATAAATTCAAAATTAACTTCATTTTTTAAATTTACACTTTTTAACTGCTTAACTGAAAATGCTTTAAAATTTGTATAGACGTTGATGTATTAAAAATAACAGTTCTTTTTAAATATACTGCTATTTGTTGATTTGAAACTAATCGATTAGAACAACAAAGCAATACACATATTAATAATTTTAATTTAAAACCTAGTTTAAAATATGTATCTATTAAATTATTTAAATGATTTTTAAGAAAGCCAATATCATTACATATTGTTGCAATTCTTAAAATTTCATTATTTAATGTATTATATTTTATATTATATGGTATGCATGAATGCTCATGCAAAAATATGTTTCTTGTAAATTTATGTCATCTTTACGATATAAATTAACAGTAGTTTTAGTTAATGTTACTTTAATGTTCATATCTAGATGTACACCTTCTTTATTATTAATATTGGTTTTGTTAAGAATAAGGCTTTCTGGATAAATGTGCTCACTAATTGAATAAAAATTATTAGAATTAAATACACATATATCATCAATGTATCGAAACATATATTTCATATATTTATATTGTTTAGATTTAGTTTTTACACAGTTATGAACAAATTCATATTCTATAAAGCTTAAAAACAAATTCAAATAAACAAATTGAACATCACATTTCTCCATCAATATTGTTTTGGATATATCGATTAAAAGGTCCATTTTCTTGACGTTTAAAATAAGGTATTTATAAATAATTATTTACAGTGAGATTAAAAATAAATATTTTTTAAACAATCCTCAGTAAAATATCGATTAAAAGGTCCATTTTCTTGACGTTTAAAATAAGGTATTTATAAATAATTATTTACAGTGAGATTAAAAATAAATATTTTTTAAACAATCCTCAGTAAAATATCGATTAAAAGGTCCATTTTCTTGACGTTTAAAATAAGGTATTTATAAATAATTATTTACAGTGAGATTAAAAATAAATATTTTTTAAACAATCCTCGGTAAAATATCGATTAAAAGGTCCATTTTCTTGACGTTTAAAATAAGGTATTTATAAATAATTATTTACAGTGAGATTAAAAATAAATATTTTTTAAACAATCCTCAGTAAAATATCGATTAAAAGGTCCATTTTCTTGACGTTTAAAATAAGGTATTTATAAATAATTATTTACAGTGAGATTAAAAATAAATATTTTTTAAACAATCCTCAGTAAAATATCGATTAAAAGGTCCATTTTCTTGACGTTTAAAATAAGGTATTTATAAATAATTATTTACAGTGAGATTAAAAATAAATATTTTTTAAACAATCCTCAGTAAAATATCGATTAAAAGGTCCATTTTCTTGACGTTTAAAATAAGGTATTTATAAATAATTATTTACAGTGAGATTAAAAATAAATATTTTTTAAACAATCCTCGGTAAAATATCGATTAAAAGGTCCATTTTCTTGACGTTTAAAATAAGGTATTTATAAATAATTATTTACAGTGAGATTAAAAATAAATATTTTTTAAACAATATTGTTTACTTTCAGTGGTCTTATTTTATGGTATTATTATTGTGTTGTTGTTTGAATCCTATCAGCGTCATTGTGGCTGAATACAACCACATGATTGTAGTGTGCAGTGATGCTGATAAGATTTAAATAAGCACACGAGGATAATATCAAACCGACCACTGAAAGAATACATCTCGTGTAAGCAATGAATATTCACAATTATTGTTTACTCGAAACATTTACTTACAATTTTGAAATTCAATATTATTATTGAATTTATTTTAAAATAATAAATTTATTTTTTATAATAAAAAAAATAATAAAAATTAAATCATTATTGAATTCAATATTATTTATTGTTTAATATACTTTATATTTTCCAGTATGCATACACAATTTCCGTCTACCAGAAGTGACTATCATGACAATCCTCGGTGTCCCTTTTGACAATAATCTCTCGTTTCTGCCTTTTATTCGTAGCAAGATCAGTTCATGCTCCCTCATCCTCCGTGACATCCGAAGTGTCCGTAGAAACCTCGACGTGAAATCGACAGCTATTTTAATCTCCAGCCTGTTCATGCCTCGTCTAGAATATTGCTCAGGTCTTCTCGTAAACTGTCCAGCATATCAATTTCACTATTTACAAAGGATTCTGCACACGGCTGCTAGAGTCATCTTCCGCCTTCGCAAGTACGACCACATCTCCAACACCCTCCGCATCCTTAACTGGCTCGACATTCCAAACCGCATAACCTCTCAAATTCTCACACTTACATGACAAATCAATTTCCGGCACAACCCTCCTTATCTATATCTTCCTGATAGCGCATCCAATATGACGACTGGTCTCTCCCTAAGAAGTCATCGCTCCTACTAACTTTTCGTCCCCCGTCACAACGGTAATCACGGATATCGTGCGTTCACCATCGCTGCACCACGCCTTTGGAACAAACTTCCTCGAGACACAAAATCATTGACGTCGCTTAAACACTTCAAAACTTCCTTGATCGCCATACTTCTTGCAAACGAACTAAAATAACGCTTTCAGCCGCAATCAATTCAATAACTCTACATACAAGTTCAAACATTCATCGGACGTAAACTTGTCTTTTAATTTTTATAGTGGGCCTGTAAATGGTTCTATTTTACCATAACGGCCACTCTAAATAAATTCTATTCTAAAAATAAAACGAGAAATGACGAAAAAGTCAGTATATACTCTTATTTCTCGTCGAGTAAAATACAAGTTTTCGTCTCTTTAACGAAATATTAAAATTGTCTAAGTGATAAAAATTACAATTATACAATAATTTCAATAATAACAACTATCATTGACGACATCCATCGACGACAATAAATTGCTAGCACGAAGCTAATTACAACAATTGTCTGCGTCTCATCGCCACGATCGGCGACAATTCGCTCGAGCCTTAATATCCTCCAGGCATTTACTTTTTTTGAAATTCAATGACACGGGACAAATCGACATTGCATTCTTTGTGCTGCAACTGCAACGGACAGGCTGCGGTCTGTAAAAGATGCAGATGCGCAAAAGTGGATGAGACCCACTCGCAATGTATGTGTTTGCAACATCTACACTCTCATTGATTAACATAATTAAGTCAGCCGTATCGATGATAATTCAAAGGTGGTATGCAAATGACGCTTGCTTGGTAGGAAGGCTGTTAGATTTGCACTTAGTTTGGGATGCACTTAAAATTTACGGCCCGCTTAACGGCTATCAAGTTAATTTAAATAAGTGCAATTTGTTAGTTCACACTTTTGATCAGTTTAAACAGGCATCTGATTTAGTTCCTATAGCGTAAATCTTTGTAAGTCGAGGATCAAACTACTGGGAAGTTTTATTGGAAAGTAGGAGAGCCCATCTCGTGCTTGGACAACGATGTGTCGAAGGAACTTGACTGAAAAATGTGTAAACACTCATTTGCGGAAACCTCAGTTGTAAACGCTTATTGATTTAATGATAAATTGTGTGTATAAAAAATATATATAATAATATAATAATATTTCATATAAATAATACATACTCAGTCATATCACCTGACTGAGTCTGACTGAGTCCGAATTCCTCAACACAACATAGCAACGAAGCCAAATACATGCTAATGACGTAAAAATACAATATACTTGTACAAGATAAAACAATTGAATTAATCAATTATGAACAATGATAATTATTTGATTATTAATTATTATTTAAGAATCGATAATAAATAACTCCGCCTTAGTCGGTCCCAAGCCCGCGCTGAGAAAGGAGGAGGGTTGATGATAGGCTTTGTGACAAGCCAGTCGTAAAACACCCCCGTCGCAACAAATCATAAATGCTACCACAACAAATACTTCAACAGGACTACGGCGTCCCCGGAAAGCGACGCGCTCAGGTGCGGCCCGACGTGACCGACAAATCACGGATAGTCCCTACAGTAAAAGCGGCTGTGGGGGGGGCAACCGAGTAAGCCCAATAACGAAAACAATAAATTTTCGTGTGGCAACACTCAACGTCGGATCATTGAGTGGACGATCTTTTGAAATCGTCGAAGCTCTGGAACGACGATGCATCGACGTATGTGCAATACAGGAAACTCGTTGGTCAGGTAACAAATCAGAAAACATTGGCCATGGTTTTAAGTGCATTTATTACGGCACACCAAGGACGAAGTACGCTGTCGGTATTATCGTCTCTGCTCGTTTCCAAGATAGAATTGCAGAAGTTCATCGATACGACGACCGGTTGATGGAGATCGTCATCGCATATGATAACTACAAACTACACTTTTTCAGCGCATACCCCCTCACAAACTGGCTGTGATGAGATAGTTAAAGACACTTGTTGGGCGCTGATAGACGAAAAGACAGCGGAAATACAGAAGGGTGACATGATCGTTATTACCGGGGATTTTAACGGACATGTCGGCAGCACAAAGGAAGGATACGTGTGCCATGACGAAAAAGACTTCAGACGACGAAACAATGATGGCGATCGGATACTTGATTACGCTAATGCACATGATTTGGTCATTTGCAATACATGGTTCACCTTCTACAGTGCTTAAAGTTCTACCCAAATCGACTATATCCTAGTTCGGCGCTGTGACTTGAAGTTAGTAACCGATACAAAATCGATTCCATATGAGACGATTACCACAGAGCACAGACCTGCTGTCACCACGTTGGGTATCTCCACGCCTAAACATATCCACGAAGAACGAAACGGAAGATCTCCCCGAACGTTATCTCCCGCATACAACTTACACCTATAACAATGGTAAAGAATACTCGGCAATGAGTAGAAGCCTTAATAACGCAAACAGATCGAGAGATTCTCGGCACTACAAAGTCCGGCAAACGACGAATAGACAGGACAACGTGGATGTGGACTGAAGATGTCAAAACAAAAGTCCGAGAAAAGAAACGTCGTTACCATGATTTTCTTGCAAACAAAACCTCAGGAAATTGGATTAAATATAATGAGGCCAAACGAGAGGCAAAGAAGGCAGTAGCGATAACAAAGGCTAAGAAGTTTGAAGAGTTCTACAAGAAACTTGACACTCGTGAAGGTGATCGCGAAATATATAGGATTGCTAGAAAAAGATACCAGAGGACACAAGACGCTGAAAGCTTTTACAGAATCAATGACGATAACGGTATTTTGCTGTGCGAAAAGCACAAAGTTCTGATTAGATGGCGTGAATATTTCATGAAAATTTCAAACGAAGAGTTCGAACATCCACCGATTCCATATGTACCGCCTGTCGAAGGACCTGTTCAGCCAATAACAGCCATTGAAGTCGAAAACGCGATGCAACAAATGAAGTGCGGAAAAGCGACAGGATCTGACGACCTGGCTGCCGAACTTTGGAAGTCCAAAAGCAGGAATCCTACAGGATGGCTAGCACAATTATTTAATCAGATAGTCATGGAAAGACAAGCACCAGCCGATACTTGCAGCATAACAATACCCATTTGGAAATAAAAGGGAAACGCAGCTGACTGCGCAAACTACCGTCCAATCCGTCTCCTCTCGCACACCATGTAAATATTTGAACACATAATCAATGCAAGGATTCGAAGCATCATGGATGTAAATATAAACCAATGCGGTTTCGTCAAAAATTGCGGTAATATTGACGCTATTCATGCAGTACGCCTTCTTTTTGGGAAACATTGTGAAAAACAAAAAGCCATTCACTTTGCTTTTCTTGATCTCAAGAGGATTTCGATCGCGTCCCACACGGGATTATCTGGTATGCGTTGAGATGCCACAAAATTCCGAAAGAGCTTGTCGAGTGGGTCAGGCTGTTATATAAAAGACCGACTAGTCGCGTGTGCACCGCAATTGGGTGTTCAAAAGATTTCCCAATCATCGTAGGGGTTATCATGAATCGGCACTTTCATCAGTCCTATTCATTCTCGTTATGAACGCGGTGACACACGACCTGAACAGACAGATACCTTAGGCATACTATACATGGACGACGTTATGATAGCGTCTGTCGACAAAAACGACATTTAGAACAAGGTTAAGGCATCGAGTACCCGGTTCAAACAGTTTGGTCTATGCCTCAACGTCCAAAAAACCGAATATCTACCGACGGACACCAAACACTTACGATCAAAATCGAGGAGCAACACCTCATTCGGACGTCAACATTCAGATACCTTGGATCCACCATTACAGCAGACGGCGATCTTCATACAGAGGTTTCGACTCGAATAAACTAAGCATGGATGAAGTGGCGGTCAGTAACCGGTGTCTTGTGCGATCCCAAGATTAAAGATCGCATAAAATCAAAAGTGTGCAGAAAAGTAGTCAGACACGTCGCGATCTATGGCGCTGAATGCTGGCCAATGACCAAACATGCAGAGCGTCAATTCATTATTATGGAGGCCAAGATGTTGAGGTGGACTGCCGGAGTTAAACGTATAGATCATATTCGGAACAACGATCTCAGGGCAAAATTTGGTGTAGCGCCGATATGCTACAAGTTACGCGAAACTCAATTACGTTGTTACGGTCACGTTCTCAGCGCTGATAAAGACACATTGGAAAGGATGGGTTTCGACCTCAAAGTGGAAGGAAAGCGGCCGAGAGGAAGACCAAAGCAGCGTTTGATCGACACCATAAACCGTGATTTAACTGACGTCGGCCTGCAACCAAGATAAGCCGCAGACCGCATGAAGTGGAAAATGTATTCAAAAGTAGCGGACTCCGCCATCATACGGGACAAACACTGAAGAAAAAGAAGAAAAAAGATTTAATAATCGATAATAATTTGATGATAATCATAAACAAATTATGAAATTGCTGAATTATTTTTTTGTAATCTAGCTGCATTTATTTCCTTGCTGTTGATCGGGTTGTTACATATATGTAATATCTTTTATCAGTTTTCTTCGGTACATGACATTTTGAAGGCGTGATAAAAAAATATTGAATATTTTTGAATTAAAAATTTTCATTTGATTCCAGAGATCAAGTCGGTCGATTTTAATTTATGAAAATCTACATTATTAAGCTTTGCGCGATTAAACTCCTAATTCATTTAGAATTAACGCATATATAAAGACAAAAATAAGGCGAAAATGATTTGCTAAAATTAGGTAATAAATATCACCTCAATAATATCTAATTATTCGGATAATTAACTGATCAAAAGAGAAAGTGAATTCTTATTGCAATCGAATTTTCGACAGCTTACTGGTATCATCATAAAAATAAAATCATATAAAACAGTTTAAAAAATTGCTAGTTATATGATGAGTACCATATCGAAGAAGTTCAAACGATTAGTTATGCCCCTTTTTGCATCAAAACATCAAACTAAAAATCAAACAACCAAATGATAAAAACAGATAAAAACAGAAAACTCAAAAAGATTGAACAAAAAATATTTATGAAACAAAATTAATCTTATAAATGATTAAAAACAGTAGATAATTTTAAATGATGAATAAACTGCAAACTACAATTCCAAAATATTTGTTATTAAAAAACAGAAACCCTGTTTAAAAGAACAGAAACCTTTTTCGTAACTAGAGGTTTAAATTTGAAATCTAAAAAGTTAGGAATAGCAAATATGGTAAGTTATTTACTGTTTTTGATCAATTCGAAAATTAATTTTGTTTCATAAATATTTTTTGTTCAATCTTTATGAGTTGTGTTTTTATCTCTGTGGTTGGTTTTTGTTCATTTTGTTGTTCATTGTGGATTTCCAGTTTTATGTTTTGAATAAAAAAGAGGTTCAAGTAATCGTTTGAACTTCTGCGATATGGTACTCATCATACATCTAGCAATTTTTTTAAACTGTTTTATATAATTTGATCCTTACGATGATAAAATATTTTATAATGACAAACTACAATTCCAAATTGATTTGTTAGTAAATCAATATCGGGTTTATTATGAAACATTAATTTTTATGACTTTTTTGCATTAAAAATGGTTCTTGCATTTTAAATTCACGAACTTAAAATGTTTGTTGCCATAACATCCACCGAAAATGTATAATATGTAATTATAATATTGACACATCCTTATAAACATAATAACTATAATTTGAATGGTAGCTTTCCTGTATGTCACGAACGTTATTCTTCACCCAAATCACTTTACTCCTATCGAACCCTATTTTACGATCATTGTTTAAGATCTTTATCTTAATCAGCTCTGATCTCATTCCTTTTTAACAGAATATTAATGTTGACTAATACGTTTTGATAAACCCTCCGCCGATTAACCCATACGCAATCATCACAAAATATTTGATTTGAATGTGGTTTGCGTTTAATCACCTCAATTACGTAATGATTAACTATTTAGGTAAATATTATTATTAGTAATTATTACCTGATGGTTCAGGTGAGCATCCACTATCGACATTAGGAATCTCAAGAAATTTTGAAATTTCTAAAGTACGTCTTAAAATTGGAAGTTTATCAAATATAAATTGGTATTTGCCAGCGTCATCCGACAATGATTTCTCAGTATTGATGCGAAGAAGCTCACCACCTGCGTGTATCAAACCCTCATATTTAACAGGAACAGCTCCGTGGCAATTGTACTTTGTCAAAAGCGAAGCAGCTAAACAAAAATAAATAACTTAATGCATAAATCATATCAGATAACTGACTGATAAAGAAAAAATAAAGATAAATATAAAATAAATATAAATTAAAAATAACTAATTATTCAATATTAAGTTGCAATATGTCAAGTTGAAATTTAAAATAAAAGTCAATTTTTATCAATTGACTAATAAATAACATATGATGTATCAGAATAAGGATTGATGTATCCTAATAAGGATTAGAGGTCATCAGGTAGAACTGCTATGCTATCAGTTTTCGTCCCCTAACTCCTCTACCCAACATAGCAGCGGGGCCAAATACATGCTAATGATGTATTTCCTATGATAAATTTTGATTATTTATTGCATCTTATTCGAACTTATTGTAATATAAAGTTTATTATTTATAACTCATATCAAGTTAAAATTTCAAATTGAAATTTAAAATAAAAGTCAATTTTTATGAATTGACTAATAAATAACATACGTTGTATCAGAATAAGGATTATATGTAATCAGGATGAACTGCTATGTTATCAGGTTTCGACTATGTTATCAGGTTTTGTACATATTACTCGACCCAGCATAGCAGAGGGGCCAAACGAAGTTTATACTAATGACGTATTTCAAGTGATGAAATTTAATTATTTAATGTACCTTACTCTAATACAAAGTCGGCTTGAAATGTCAGATTAGCTAACTGAGTGTACTTATTTTATAAAATAAGTGGACCTATTTTATCTTTATAAAATAAAGATAAATAATTATGAATAATAAATAATTATATAAGATGTTATACAATTTATAAAACATTTTAAATGTTTTCACTGTATTCTTTCTCTATATTTCATTGAAGCACAAACTAAATCTCAAACCTTTCATCGAAGCATGTAAAAACGTGAACAATCATTTATTATTAAACTAAAATTAAATTTTGGAAATCTGATAATCTTCATAGACAAAAATATATTCGATAGCTACTGCTTCACAATCAAAAATTTTTCCTAAACGTGATAGCAACAGATGTATAATTTTGTATTATGTAGGACTTATTTAAGAGAAAAGCAAGTATCCCAAATTTTAAATTTTAGCAACATCGACAAAAAATCATCATTTTTAGATTAGTTGATGTTGTCGCAACATGTCGGTCTTAAAATTTGTGGATTGTTGTTTATAAAAACATAAAAACCAGCTTTAGCTAGTGTCAAGAACACATTTTTATATAATTCAGTGTTAAATTTATGATTACCGAAAGGCAGGATATTGTCTCGTAGATAGGCCACAGTTTAAAAAGCTAAACAAAGATCCAACAAATCGCCCTGAACAGGAATTAAATAAATTGTTGAGAGAATTGAAATCTTAAAATAAGATAAAGGCGGAACTATATAAAAATGTGTTCAACATTATGCTGACATAATGTTCCCCTATGCTTTTATTTATTCACTCTGCTAGTATAATGATCGATGCGACGTTATAATCGGTCTAAATACCAATACCGGATTGTGGATTTTTGGTTGTCATTTAATCATAGACTAGCAAAGTGGATAAATAAAACAATAAGGAACATTATGTCAACATCTCATTCGTATATCAAAGATTGTCCACAATTTGCACGAGTAATAAGAGGATTCAATAATCCTAATTATCAATTTGTGACTGTTGACGTATGTGAGTTGTTTACTAATGTACCATTGGGAACGGTAACTATGTCAGCAGCTGATATATTGAGTATAGATTGTTCAACGCCTATTCTATCTGCTATGGAATGTTCAACGCTAATAAAGTTGTGAACAGACAAAACCTGCTTTGCATTTAAAGATAATATTTATGACAAAGTGAATTGAGTAGCTATGGGCTCTTTACTTGGCCCAGTATTAGCTGACCTTTACATGACGAAGTGGGAGGAAGATATATTTGAATACCTTCCGCATTTAGTAAAATTGTGGAGATACTTCGATGACGTATTTTGTACCTTTGACGAAAAGCAGAAACTAAAAACGATACAAAACAAACTTAACAATAAGGATCCGGCGATTCATTGGAAAGCGACAATATAGGAAAATAAAAATATCTCATTTCCAGATGCTCTTGTTCTACATCATAATAGAATGCAAGCAACTATACACAGAAACCCGGGTATACCGTGGTGTACTACTTATTGGAACACTCATAGTTCAATTGAATACAAAATATCAACGGCCCGGGAATTTTTCAATTGAATATTTGAATCTTATTGACAAATTCTATTGACAAAATATACAAATGTTGAAAAATTGAGGTTCCAATAAAAGCAGAGGTTTTCCTTAAGTTATTGTACGAAAGGCCTATTATCAGGCGAAAAACTTCTGAAATATCTTATCTTAGTATCTAAGATAAGATATAAGATAAGATCTAATATAAGATATTATAATACTAAATTAAAGATCTTATAATACTAAATAATTAAAATAAGATATTTATTAAATATAACTAAGATATAATACTAAGATATATACTTATAATCTAAGATATATATCTAAGATATATACTAAGATATATATCTTATAATACTAAGATCTATCTTGCGACCAAATTTGTTAGCGACCTTTGCCCTAATCGTTTAGAAATGACATGTCGGAAATCAAACTTGAATTTCAAAAAGTCCAAACGTGAACAGTCCAAAATTGTATACATGATATCTTGTTCGCAATGCACTAGCAAATATGTAGGCATAACCAAACAAGGATCAACATAAATACGCAATCAAAAGAGGCGATAAACCGTAGGTATTGATCAAACACTTACATACGCATTATCATCGTATTGGCATAGATAATGCCAGAATAATCGAAATAGAAAGTGAATGGAAACGAAGGCTCATAAAAAATCGATTTATTTTAAAAGCAATTGGAGCATAATGGAAGGTAACAAAGATAACTGGAACTTAAGGATATCGATAACAAATTTAAAGTTGAGCGAGCACGCACTTTCTTCCAGAAATGCATGCGTACTAATGAACCAGTATCTACAGGGAGTGAAATACCAACTCCTGAATAGAGCTATTGCATAGTCGAAAGCTAGAGAACAATATATTTGTTATTGAAAAAAATAATTATTAAATAAAATAAAAGTACATTTTTCAAAGAATGTAATCGATGAAAAATTGAATTAATTTTCAATTATGAGTGCATATATGTTCATTTATTTTAGCTATAAACAGTATTAAAATACTGATTTATATATGATACATGTAAAGGCAGTTACATACATACAAAGGCAGTTACATGTAATAAATACAACATTTAGATATAATCAGTTTACCAAAGTAAGCATTTACCAAAGTAAGCATTTAACGAATTGTAAATTTTGTTTCTATTGTTATTATTTTATTTAATTTTTTTTCTGCTCTCTTCGCTCGCGGAAAATCTTGTCTACCAAGATTATTATTACTCATTTAAATCTGATTCGATGTGCTTAAGAACAAGACGCTCTGCGTATCGTCGACCGGATAGAATGGTTAACCCTATCATATCGTCAGATAGGTTATTATTATTTAATCTATATGAAAAGAGTCAATAAAAAACGTTTGAGATATTAATATACACAATAAATCCAGTTCCAGATCAATTCAGCAAATTTAACAGTTTTAACACACATGGAAGTCGATGGGATGACGAAAGAAGACAGTCACGACCGACACCAGCTGTGTTAAACTACAAGTACAGTGCTCGACACAAGACTGCAGCGCATGCACTACAATCGCATGCGACAGCAGTAAGTCTAAAGAAGACATCCTATGCGGCTTTTGTGCAAACAAACTCATACGCGACCTCTCCTATTAGAACATATCAGCATCCGACGTGCCCACTCAAATCACTACAGTCGTTTCTGATATCCTTTGTCAACCAACTGATCCTGTCATCACATGCACTTCTAATCCCATGTCTTCACTTCCCGACACCCCCGAATCTTCCCTTCTGTCTAGTTTCTCAACAACCTATATCCATCAATCAAAATTACCTCCACCAACCTGCACAATCCTTCCACTCACAACCTTTCCTCACATCGTTTACCACCCTCTATATTATCTAAATCCTCTCTGTCTTCCGCTGTCAAATCTACTCCCTTGATATCCTCAACTCGCAGCTCTCCTATCGTAATTTCACCAACTTACGAAACTCGTCCTCATTTACGGAAACGCTTTCCTTCTCGCGATCGTTGCGTCATCGTCACTAATATCACTCCTTCCAACTCTTTATCTCCACAAGCACGTCTCGACTACGATGTTTCTGCATTAAGATCCATCCTTTCATCTCTTGTTCCCGCGGATAAACCATCCTTTTTAAACAACATCTTACGCCGTTATTTTCGACTTTGAACTCACATCCACTCTCGATATTCTCTTGCCCTTCAAGTCTCACCCACAACGTCGCTTGCACCGTGCCCCGTGGTTTGACATCCAATGCCTACTCTCAAAGCGTCGACTCCGTCATGCTTTTCGAGTATATCACCGCTCTCTCAGACGTGATTTCCGCTCGATCACTCCGTCTTTCCGTGATTCCTATCTTGCTCTTCACCGATCTCACCTCAACCTACTACGTACCAAATGCAACTCCTTCTGGCAGCATAAAATCATCACTTCATTCAACTCTAAGACTCTCTAGCATACTTTTAACTCAATCCATGCTCGTTCCTCTTCGCCGTGCAACATCAATGTCAATGATTATTCGTCATTTCTCCAGACTAAAGTATCCACACTGCTCTCTCACACCCCGGTCTCCATCATATCCCACTCTGCCCAGTCTACTTTCATCCTTCCGTAACTCTTTCATCTTCTCTCCGTCTAACCTACCGAAGTATCATCTGTCCTCACGTCCTTACCCAACAAAACCTCACCTGCCAATCCCCTGCCTACTCACATATTAAAATCCATATGCTTATCGATATCCCCGTTTCTCAGAACCTTGTTTAATTCGTCCATCCGCAGTCGTATCTTCCCTTCACACTGGAAATCCGCAATCGTTCCTCCCCTCCTTAAGAAACAATCGCTCGACCACACACTTCCTTCTAGCTATCGCCTCATTTCACTACTCCCTACTCTTTCTAAGCTCTTAGAACACCTCATCTTAATACAGATCAACGCTTATCTCTCCTCATCCAATCTGTACCCTCCTATCCAATCCGCTTTCCGCTATAATCATCCACAGAAATCGCCTGCATGAAAGTTTACAACGACTTACTCATTTCTCGAGACAAGGCTCTATATAGTGTTCTCATCTCCCTCGACCTCTCCTCCGCATTCGACATTGTCGGCCACTCCGTCCTCCTTTCTCGCCTTCGTTATGATTATGGCTTTTCTTCCTTTCCCGTAGCATGGTTTGCCTCGTATCTATCCGATCGTTCCTTTCGCGTCTGTTCTAATTCATCTTCCTCCCCTCCCATCCCTATTTTCTGCGGGGTTCCACAAGGCTTAGTTCAAGGTCCCCTACGTTTCTCTCTTCTGCTTGGCGATCTCTCTCCGTTTATTAAACATTTCTCTTTTAAAGTCATGCAATACGCCGATGACATCCTCATCTATGCTCATGCACCCGCACATCGCATACACGATATCGGCATTTCTGCCTCCAATTGTCTTTCTTTTATCTACGAACTTCTCTCTAATCTTCATATCGTTATTAACCCCGAAAAGTCCAAAATAATGTGGATCCTACCCCGTAAACCAAACATATATCCTCCCACTGTATAGTTCGCCTCATCGATCATCCCTATAGTTCACAATCTCACTTTCTTAGGTTTTTATTTCGATGATCACCTTTCTCTTAAACCCTTCGTCTGTGACAAGGTCCGCTCATCTAACTTAATTCTCCGTGACATCCGCCGTATCCGCCTCCTTATCGACTTCCGTTCTTGTTAGTCTCTTCTTTCATCGCTTCTTTTCCCTAAAATCGATTACTGCCTTAGCCTTTTCGCCAATTCTCTAAAATCCATCATCCTACCCTTACAACGCATAATCAACACCGCCGTTCGAGTGCTCTTTCGTCTACGTCGCTTCGACCACACATCCACATATCTTGCCCAACTCTCCTGGCCCACCATCACCATCCGCATCAAACTCCGGCTTCTTCTCGTTACTTTTCGTCTCATCACTGTCGGCTCCCCATCGTTCATCAACTTTCCTTTCTTAGACTACACTCACCCAACCTCGCTATCGCTGCGTTCCCGTCATACCCTTTTACTCCACATTCCAAATTACTCCAACAACTATGGTCTCCGATCCTTCCTCGCCTGGAATCAACTCACTCTCGACGTCCGCCGCGCTCCCTCTTTTATCACATTCAAACACCTCTTCCGTTCACACCTTCTCGACACATGATTTACATTTTTGTTTTGTTGTGGTCATGTAAGCGTGCGCTGGCACGCATTTGCCACGTTAAAATAAACCTTTTTAAATGCATGGAAGAAAGTCAATGCATGACAGGAACACGTTAAATTGAAAAGTGAAGTTGCGGAGAGTGATGAATATGTAGCATATACACTTTTTTCACAGGCGATTCAGTTCCAATGGGCTTATATTTAATGAACAATCAGAACAGAAGAAATATGGTTTAAAAAACTATCGGATGAGATGAAAAATTTATAGAACAAATTATCGGCGTCAATGCATTAGACGATACTCTTCAGAAAATAATACGGCTGCCCATACGTTATAGAGGTTTAGGCATTAGATATCCAACAAAACACAATTTAGAAGAATTTGAAGTTTCAAAGACTTTATCAATATCGAATTTACTTGAACAGGATCCGGATGAATTAAAGTAACAGGGAAAACATTTTACAAGGTATACGAGAAAGGAAGAAATCAACAGGTGAAGCAGAAAGAAATGACATTTTAAAACAACCATCATATAGATTGAAACATGATGTTGATCATGCTTCATATAGACGATCATCTACGTGGCTAACGGCAAAACCTCAAGCTTAAACTGGATTTTACTTAAACAATCAGCAGTTTAGAGAGTCGATTGCTATACGATATGGACTTGAATATGATAGATTTGGGGGTATTTGCTCTTGCAGATCACAACTAAGTGTGGATCATGCTCTATCATGTAGAGTTGGCGGTGGAACAATTGTAAGACATAACGCAATTAGAGACACCTCAGCATCTGTTTTAAGTGAATCATTCCATAAGGTTGAAAAGGAAATGGAGTTGCTACCAGTTGGAGGTAATATAATATTTATATCTAGTTCAACAACTCGGGACAGATCAGCACGTATGGACCTTGTATGCATGGACTTTAAAGAGAGTGTGAGCGGAGCGGTCGTACATCGACGTTTGTGTATTTAATCATTTGGCTCCTTCATACTCCCAATCAAAGCCCAGATCCTCATTCGAATATCATGCTGGTCGGAAAAGTGCGAAATACGCAGAGAGAATCCACGTTGTAGAGGCAGAAGTATTCATTCCAGCAATAATTTCGACGGCATCAGCATTGGGGTAGAACTTGACAAATTACTACGTAATGCAGCACGAAAAGTCGCATACAATCGTAAACTAATATATGCGGATTGCATTACTAACATTCGAAGACGTATCAGCTTTGCAATTCTAAAAGCGGTAAGCATGACTTCGCGGATGGCACGCATATCATGTGTTCAAAATTAAGCACTATTTCGTGTAAAGACCCATTTGAGGGGAACTATCGTTGAAAAAAAAATTAAATCTATATTTATACCCTTTTAATAGCAGCTTTCTTAATTCACAATTTTCAATTAATTCTAGATGATGGGTACATATATGTTCATTTATTTTATCAAAACTAAGACTTTTACAATTGCATTCTGTTTCCATTATGTTTCTAATATTATCGTTACATATTGATTTTAATTCTTTATTATAATTACAAATTTTTCGTCCTAATGGTGGTAGGAGTTTATACCTTATTTTAGGAATATATTTACTTAAATCTAACCCTATTATTTCTTTACTTTTAGAATTATTTAAAACCGGATTATTATAATATAGTTGTTTATTATGTATTATACTACTTCTGCCAATTCCTTGTACCACGTCATTCAATCCTAATGGGTACATGGAATTAAGCGTTTTAATCCAAAAATCTTCTCTTTCTAATAGTTTTTTATTTAAAATTGAAATGTTTTCTTCGATTACAGTATGTTTTTTATGTTATCTATACATTTATTAATGAAGTTTATGGTGAGTGTATAAAATACTGATTTATATATGATACTAGTTATATGTAATAGATACAACATATACGTTATAAAAAAAATTAAAATTTCACAGGAATAATATATTAGTTTTTCAAATATTACAGTATTTCAACACCTACTATCATCAGAAAAATAACAAACATCATATTCAAAATAATTGGAGATAGCAAATGCATAAATATAAATGAATGAAAACATAAAGCATAATTGTGATACAATTTACTTACAGACAGATCATCTGCAATTATCACTTAATTTATGTAGAAATTCGAAGATGACAGTATTATCAATACCGTCGAATGTGTTAAAAATCTGTACTTTGTCGATTCTATATAATTCAATCAAAGTAAATTATAACCCGGTTGTCGTAGTATAGGCAATGGTTAGTTGGTAACTCGGTAAGTTTAATTGGAATAAAAACTGTTCTTATATAATATATTTCAAAGTAAAAGATTTACAAACCAATTAAAATTATACCAATATAATTTATGTATTATTACCTGCTTTGTTCAATTTTGATAGATAACATTTGGCTTTTTCGTACATTTCCGAGATTTCGTTGGCGGAGAAATTCCCCAAAATTTGGCCATTCTTAATATGTTGATGTGCAATCGAAGCAGTCTAATAAACAAAAAAAAACTAAATGGGAAATAATGTTAGTCGAACACGGCTTTACCCATAATCCAAGTGGCTTTGTAATAACAAAAACGTCTCCTTCGGAAATAAAACCCATTCGAACAATGTTAGTCCTTCTACAGATTGATGTACATGCACCACCAACAAGCAACCACGGGTTGATTACAGTTTGTCCACCTGCCAGTACTGAATTTACCTCCGTTTGGAGATATTGACGAAAGCTTTTACAGATGGCACCGAACGTTAACTCACGCTCCTCAGCATTCATTAAACGTGGAACAGCAAAAAGCATTAAGACACTGTCAATCTCTGTTATTCCCTTAGCATACAAAGGATTCAAGCAAGCGCTACAAGATATCCGTCCCTTTTTACAATTAAAAGCAAAATTATAAAATTGTTAAAAGCTTAAAGCTAAAGTTTGACAAATTGGATATTATACCATAATTAAAGAATTATTAGGGTTGCAAAATTTTATTTGATATTTCGTTAACCTCCGTTAGCATCTTCAGAAAATTACAATTTGATAAAGAATTATTGGAGCTGGATCAAATAAATAAAGAAATTTTATTTGATATTTCGTTAGCCACTGTTAGCATCTTCAGAAAATTACAATTTGATAAATAATTATTGGAGCTGGATCAAATAAATAAAGAAATTTTATTTGATATTTCGCTAACTTCTGTTAGCATCTTCAGAAAATTACAATTTGATAAAGACTTATTGGAGCTGGATCAAAGAAAGAAGGAAAATTTTATTTGATATTTCGCTAGCCACTGTTAGCATCGTTAAAAAATTACAATTTGATAAAGAATTATTGGAGCTGGATCAAAGAAAGAAGGAATATTTTATTTGATATTTCGGTATCCACTGTTAGCATCGTTAGAAAATTACAATATGATAAAGAATTATTGGAGCTGGATCAAAGGAAGAAGGAAAATGTTATTTGTTATTTCGCTAACCTCTGTTAGCATCTTCAGAAAATTACAATTTGATAAATAATTATTGGAGCTAGATCAAAGAAAGAAGGAAAAATTTATTTGATATTTCGCTAGCCACTGTTAGCATCGTTAAAAAATTACAATTTGATAAAGAATTATTAGAGCTGGATCAAAGGAAGAAGGAAAATTTTATTTGATATTTCATTAGCCACTGTTAGCATCTTCAGAAAATTACAATTTGATAAATAATTATTGGAGCTGGATCAAATAAAGAAAGAAAATTTTATTTGATATTTCGCTAACCTCTGTTAGCATCGTTAGAAAATTACAATTTGATAAAGAATTATTGGAGCTGGATCAAAGGAAGAAGGAAAATTTTATTTGATATTTCGTTAGCCACTGTTAGCATCTTCAGAAAATTACAATTTGATAAATAATTATTGGAGCTGGATCAAATAAAGAAAGAAAATTTTATTTGATATTTCGCTAGCCACTGTTAGCATCGTTAAAAAATTACAATTTGATAAATAATTATTGGAGCTGGATCAAAGGAAGAAGGAAAATTTTATTTGATATTTCGTTAGCCACTGTTAGCATCTTCAGAAAATTACAATTTGATAAATAATTATTGGAGCTGGATCAAATAAAGAAAGAAAATTTTATTTGATATTTCGCTAACCTCTGTTAGCATCGTTAGAAAATTACAATTTGATAAAGAATTATTGGAGCTGGATCAAAGGAAGAAGGAAAATTTTATTTGATATTTCATTAGCCACTGTTAGCATCTTCAGAAAATTACAATTTGATAAATAATTATTGGAGCTGGATCAAATAAAGAAAGAAAATTTTATTTGATATTTCGCTAGCCACTGTTAGCATCGTTAAAAAATTACAATTTGATAAATAATTATTGGAGCTGGATCAAAGGAAGAAGGAAAATTTTATTTGATATTTCGTTAGCCACTGTTAGCATCTTCAGAAAATTACAATTTGATAAATAATTATTGGAGCTGGATCAAATAAAGAAAGAAAATTTTATTTGATATTTCGCTAACCTCTGTTAGCATCGTTAGAAAATTACAATTTGATAAAGAATTATTGGAGCTGGATCAAAGGAAGAAGGAAAATTTTATTTGATATTTCGTTAGCCACTGTTAGCATCTTCAGAAAATTACAATTTGATAAATAATTATTGGAGCTGGATCAAATAAAGAAAGAAAATTTTATTTGATATTTCGCTAACCTCCGTTAGCATCTTCAGAAAATTACAATTTGATACAGAATTATTGGGGCTGGATCAAATAAATAAAGAAATTTTATTTGATATTTCGCTAACTTCTGTTAGCATCTTCAGAAAATTACAATTTGATAAAGACTTATTGGAGCTGGATCAAAGAAAGAAGGAAAATTTTATTTGATATTTCGCTAGCCACTGTTAGCATCGTTAAAAAATTACAATTTGATAAAGAATTATTGGAGCTGGATCAAAGGAAGAAGGAAAATTTTATTTGATATTTCGTTAGCCACTGTTAGCATCTTCAGAAAATTACAATTTGATAAATAATTATTGGAGCTGGATCAAATAAAGAAAGAAAATTTTATTTGATATTTCGTTAGCCACTGTTAGCATCTTCAGAAAATTACAATTTGATAAATAATTATTGGAGCTGGATCAAATAAAGAAAGAAAATTGTATTTGATATTTCGCTAACCTCTG
>WNNJ02003099.1:0-89091 GCA_012934845.2 Pomphorhynchus laevis
AATGAATGTTGATAGATCAAAGTTAATTAATATATTCAGGAATTATTCCAAAGTTGTGGATTTTCATCCCGAATAGTCCAATAGACACGGAAGACACGTAACTACGTGGGAAATAGTTGTGATGTCATGGAAGAAAGAAACAAGCAAAAAGGAGAAGGCTAGTTATTCTTACCAACGACTGGGTATATCAGCTGGGTTAGAAGCAGTGGGTATCCATTGTATTGGTGTCCCATGCATATCCTGTAGGAAAAGGTTACCCATTGGCACCGTTTTCGCTCTCCCTTTGAGGACTGAGTAATAAACACCTAAGTTATCAGTGTGTATTTCAGCATCTGGTACAGTTTATAACCACACCAGGCGGCTAAAAGTTCAGCCTCAAAAATTGGAAGTTCATATGGTAGTTCATAAGTATACAACTTCCCTTCCGAACCAACGATACCAATTTGAGTTTTGGTGGCATCCACGAAGATCTTTTCGCGACATGCTTTTCGTGGTTTACAAAGAATCAGGGGCTCCTTATCAATGAGCCACTCCAGAAACCAGGACTGCCAAGGCTCATCCTGGTAAAGGAGCTTATGCGCAGTGGAAAAGAAAGGCAGATGGTAGTTAATCATATTTAATTTATTAATATTATATAATTACATAAATATTATTATTAAAATGATTTGAATAATAATTTGGTGATTAATCTTACATAAACCAAATGATATATGTAACAAAGACGATAAGAAATCATGATTAGGATCTGCTATGTTATCAGGTTTTAGCTACCTCTATCCTTTAACTCAACATGGCAGCGGAGCAAACTACATGCAAATGATTTATTTCCTTCTATATAATGTGATTATTTAAGGTAGTGTCTACTATTTATCAATAAATAGTAAAGTGTAATTGAGAAATATAGTTTTAAATTTCCTAATTCGTACTTTATGTCTGATTAAAGAAAATTCATTAACGATTTATTTTATAAAAAGGTCCAGACATATTCAAATATTGCACATCTGACAGAAAGTCATATATTGACTCAATTGTAAGCTGTCCTGCCGAGTTAGTTAATGCAAATGGTATGTATCGCTTTCAGCAAAATTATCATTTTGACTATTTATAATAGAAATTTACTTATCTTTCGGCAGGTAACTTTGAAAGTTTTGGTTTCAAATACTATAACGTAAATAAGCCAACGAAATCATGGCGCCGACAACCTATGTGGATTGATTGTGAATCGTTGGACGTTGCTTCGTATATTGACAGCGACGACATTGATAAGTTGAATGAGTTTGATGATTGCGACAGCTTTTAGATGGATCCGACTAAATGACTAAATATGAAAGAAATTCCAATTTTAGAATTTTTGATCATGCTCAATAAATAAAACATTTTAAATGATCTCTTATTTGAGCTGGTTTAAAAAACCATTACTAGTTACAAATTTAATAAATATATAATTCCAAGTGGCATTTTATCTCTTAATTATCAATCAATCTAGCGTGGAGCATTGCTAGAGCACTTTCCAAAATTATCAAACCTAAAGAATACGCTTTTACGATTGTATGCAAACAAAATCGATACTCTTTTATATAAAATCAGTTTGCCTTCTGTAATCAAAAAAATTGATTGCAAAGTTTGTACAACTTTGAATTATGAACCTTTATAAATAGAACGGTATATTGTTTAACGATGAGTTTGATGTGCTTTTAAATCGTTCAGGCCGTTTAGTCATCGAAAGGGATAATAAAATAAAAAATATTGTTCACAATATTTCAACTATTGCAATAGTTCTTTTCATGAGCCATGTTTTTAGGTATATGTAGTTTTACATATGTAGTCTTAGCGACACCTCCGATTTGCTCCGGCACAGACGATATAAAATATATCCTTACTGCACCATCGATTCATTGTTATAAAATTCCACTAGGACGATATATTACAGATCGTGGCGGGCAAATGCAGCACGAACTCATCTTTGCGATAAAAACCCCATTACGAGATCGTAATTTTCGAATAGTACATACCATTCGAAATGGTATATCGAATAGTATATATCAATGATACATCGAATTGTTCCTCAAATGGTATACCAATGATACATAAAATTGTCCATCGAATAATATATACTATTCCATGGTATATACTATTACATTGTATATACCATCGTAATTTTCGAATGGTATATAATAATAAAAATATAATGGTATATGATCTCTTGATAATAATATTATTATTCACCAGAATAATGAAGGCTTCTTGGCGAATGAGTCCATTATATTTATAAAAATTAAAGTCTTTAATGTGAGGACCAACACACCACAAATATTGTGTGAAATTTGGCCTCGTACTCTGGATGCAGGCGGATGTAGCTCGATATATAGCAACGACGAGTCGTCTCTTTATATAGTGGATGCGTAATCACATTTGTTGTTTCCACTCGTTTTGAGTTTAGTAGCTTCATTAATTGCATAGCCGAATCCTTTTTCAAGGTTCATTGATAAAGCGAATATCTGTTTCATGTAACTCGTTAAAAATGTCACCGGTGAGGCCCTGATCAAAAGTACTTCACAATTTATTAGAATATTCAAATTGTGTGGTGCATATATGATTCCTATCACTGATTCCAAGTCATTCTTGAAGATTGTGTATTACTCTTGAAGATTGTAAAGTACTTGAAGATTGTGAAGTATCACTTTACGAGAGTAAATTGATTGTCGTTGCATCAAAATCGAGCAACTTTAAAACTTAAATGCTGGAAATTACAGGTATTTCTACGATTTCTTCTATCGACAACGACTCTAAGATGAGTGTTTCAACTTCTAATAATCTATTGGGTGAGGAGATACTTCCCCCAATCTCCAAACTCAAGAACCTACTAATTATTAAACTTTTCGGACCTGTTGAAAGACACATTATGCTTAACATATGCCTTATACGTTTGTTAAAAACTATGATAACTGTAGTAAAGTATCTTTAAACAGAAATCAAGATCTCCTTCGCTACTCCTGATTTGGCTAAAGAATTTGAATCTTTTTTCAATGCTAACTTTTCTAAACTTGGTTCCATTCCACACAAGTCTGTAATGGCTTTTGTCAAGATATCAAACCTGCGTTTCATCTAAAGGAGAAAGATATTGAGTCCCTGAAAATACTGCAAAATTTCGAATTTGGGAAGGTTATAGGGAAGAGTGGGCTAATACCGCCTCTAACGTTTTGCTCCGCAAATTTTGATACAGCAGAGATCCTTGTTAAGTCATTGTTTAACCCCTCCATGGGGTACAACTTGAAATTCCAACTACTTGACTGGGATGATCTCAAATTCCCCCACTGCAACTCCTGCTAAAAGTGAGGACATTTAGTGTCTAATTGCAATGCTATTCGGACGTGTGGATTTTGCAGTTCGCAGAACCGCCCGCATGCAGCTCGAGGGAAATGTGAAGCTACCCCTAAATGTTCAAATTATGGACTTGACCATCTCGTTTGGTCATGGAAATGCATATTTTTCTAACAATACAGATCTAAATTCTCCTCACCAACACAAGCCATTAAAGAGGCTCCCAGCTTCTTAAATTCGACCTCTTAAATGTCCGATGAGGATATATTCAGATTGCTTGATTTGAATAAACAAAGTATTTACAGGTCAATCGAAAGCCTTGTTGCTGAACAACTTTCTGTATTGTTTACACGCCGGAAATCGCTAAACAAACTGTCTTGGCTGAGTCCAAAAAGAGGGGGCATCTGCTCACGCCGTACCACTATCAAAATCGGCAAACTTCTGTATGATAAAGTTTATAAGGCCTGACTGGAAAATAAAGATCTCGCTCGTGGGTTAGTACTCGCTCTGGATATAGTAAGTGATGTAAGTGGTAACCTTTCCGCCGCTTGTTCTGTCTAGTGTTGAGGAAATCCCACCCAGCTAACCGAACATAATGCAGAGTACTTGTTACTCTTTTACACTGACTATCCTTCAGTGGAACTCGGGAGGAGCTTCTGCACTTAGGTTTATATCTTGTAGAGATTCAAATGTTATAGTCCTTCAGATAATGCGGTCTATCCGTCTCCCCCAGGACATTACGCGATTCATCCCTAAGCACATTTGTACCTGCCATAACACAATTAAACAAAAAAGTTTTTACTGCATTCACAACCACACTTAATGTCACAAAATGCGTTACTTATAGTCAATTGTTTGGACGCCACTCAACGTGTGTTTAGTGATGGCGGTTGGTCACTGTTTGCGGTTAGGCTGCATGAGCTATTGCCCATTAATTGTGCCGTCGCTGCTGCCACATCTCTCCTTTCCCACTCTTCTGCGAGTTCATCGTACCTGACTGGTTTTTTCCGACACCTTGTTCCCCTCCGAATCGTCTCCGAAGGTATATGATCATTAAGTTCCTCACTCCCTGTTATTTCGGTTACTCCTCTGTTCGTGTTCACCTCTTTATTTGTTCTTAGATCATCTGCATGTCTTCGTCTTTCTCCATTTTGGGTGTTTACCACATATGAACCCCACCCAGTCCGGTCTATATAGATCCAGGCTGCCATTGTCTAGTCAGTTGGTTTCGTACCCACACTACCTGATGTACGTCGAATTGTTGTGGCCTCGCGTTAACGTCATGACGTTCTTTCTGTTTCTCTCTGTGCCTTTGCACCGTAGTTTGTGTAGTTGGTCGTAGTCTGTCCCATATAGTTTTTAGTCTTGTACCATATAGTAACTCCGCAGGTGCGTTCCCCGTACTACCCTGAAAAGGTAGCACGGGGAATTTTTTCTCGGTGCCCTCAAGAAAATTCAACTCGGCGTTTAAATGTTCCGATAAAACGTTCAATTAACTCATTGGTTTGTGGGTGAAATGGCGAGGCTTTGATGTGTCGAATTCCATTCGCCTTGCAAAATTCTGTGAATTCTCCTGACTGAAATGGGGGTCCATTGTCTGATACAATTTCACGAGGTATACCTATCCTTGCTAACAATTCACGTATATCAGCTATTGTTTCAACAGCATTAGTGCTACGTACTGGTATAATTTCTGACCAATGACTTTGAGCGTCGATTAGAGCCAAATACATTTGTCCATCAATGGGGCCTGCAAAATCAACGTGTATCCGAGTCCACACTTCTGCAGGAACATCCCATTGGTGTAGGGGTTGGTGGGCAGATTTCGGTTGTTGTTTCTGACAAAATGAACAGCTGTCTACCGATTGCTAGATATCTGTATTTATAATAGGCCACCAGCAATATAGTCGCGCTAGATGTCGCATTGCGGATATTCCTGGATGTCCACGGTGGAGTGTTTCCAAAGCTTTGTAACGAATGCTTCTCGGGATGACAATGCGCTGTAACCATAACAAAATACCGATTTCGTTTGAAAGTTCGTGTTTGGATAGAGCATTCCCAATCCAGCCCAATAGAGCATTGGGCTGGATTGGGAAAATTGGTCTTGACAAAGTTTTGTAGGAATCACTATCCTTACATAATGATGAAGCCACTCAATCACCTCAACCAATCACGCCTCGGGGAGACTTTAGGAGTAGAGATCTTTCTGTATCAGATATCCTTAACTCCTGGGGTTCTCTTCCGGGCACCTCACAATCCGTCGCTCCTCTCTCTTCTCGTGTCTGTCAGCTTTTGACAGACGAACAAAGAAGAGAAGTGGTCGTCACAATGCTATTAGCGGCCCCATTTGAGTTGACCGTCATCAACATTAGTAGACGTACATTTCTACCTAAGAAAAATCCGATTTCTTGTCTCTAAGAGCTGCAGCACATTTCGATTCAAAATTCCTTCATATCGATCTCTGAAAAGCGCTTGCGCGTAGAATTCGCAATCATCTGAGTAGGCAAAATTTAATACCACGCAGTTTCCATGGGTTCGCAAAAGTCGCTTGGTGTATTCAGCAGTGGGTGAAGTGCATCAGTTTTGTAAGGATAATAGTCATCAACTTGCTGTTGCTGTTTTTCTTGATTTTTCTGTTGCATTTGATCGCATATCCATTCCGTTTGTGATCTCTTCTCTCAGGTCCCTCGGGCTGCCTGCGAGAATTGTTAACAGGATGGAGATACCGCTGTACACCAAGCCCTTCTATTAAGAATACGACCATGAAGCGCGTCAGTTTTACCCTATTACGGGTGTGCCCCAGTGATCCCCTCTTTCTCATATTTTGTTATTTGCTGCTTCTATTATACTCTTTAAAATATTTAAACGCAAACAACGTCTAGTGGTATATGCTGATGATACGACATCCCTGTTCTCTGGACGCAGATGCAAAGACGTAGTCTCGGACTTTAGCCGTTTCATTTTTAGATTAAAAGACCAGTTACCCAAGTCTAATCTTATTTTAAACTTCGCTAAATCGCAGGTGATTGTCTTTCATGGCGCCCCCGCAACAAAGCAAAAGATTAAGAGATTAGCACTCTCTGCACTCTCCTTCATTTTGACTAATCAACCACTCCCTGTCTCCACGAGTCGAGTAAAACACCTGGTGTTCACCATTACGGGAAACTTGTCATCGAAAGCCGACCTGGATAGACTTAAACGTTTCGTGAAGAGAGCTAGATGGGCTCTGAAACGAGCCCAGCATCTGTCATTGAAATCGAAAACTCAGGTGCGCATCTACGGCACTTGGGCTATCTCGGGATTAGTCTTCTTCTCTAGAGGACGTCCCCCAGAGCAGAGGCTAAAGTTTCTCAAGCTCTTTGTCTCTCGAATACCCAGCTGAAAAACTTTATAGTTTTTAAGTATTTCCATATTTAAGAATTACGCTTTAAAGAATAAATCTTATAAATGAATAAATAGTTTTTTCTCTACTTTCTAAATATTTCGACGTATTAAAGAGTAATTTTTTATCTTCTTTAATTTTCTTTATACTATTTGAAAAATATCAAAACTATCATATATTTATAAATTTTAAATATATTTTTCAGTGCATCGATGCACTCTATTATAACTTTAGTAACTTAATTTTTGAGTTAATCCGTTGTTATCGTAATTATATTTTAGTCGGGATACAGCCTAGCAGATAATTCAATCGGCCGTATTCTTAAGTTTGTTTTATTGCTCAAAGTTTCGTTGTCATTTCTTGCATAGTAACATTCGCGCCAAAAATCAACACAGTTTATTAACCTCAAATGTTAATCGTGAACTTAAAAATAATATTGTTTAAAAAAAGATATAAAGAAGCTTTAAATGGGCTGCTGCTTTTCTAAACACGTGAAACTGAATGCAATAAAAAAGATAAAATCTTTTGACATTTCAGAGAACGCAGCAAATTCAATTAGTGATAAGGATGATACATATCACCTAAGCTGGTCATCGACTGATGTTTCACTCAAAGAATTGGGTAAGCAATATTAAATTTGTAAGATATTTCAGATTATCAATCAGCTTTGAAGCGTTTGACTATATTTTAATTTTCAAGTATATATTCGAATTTATATAATTGTATTAGAATTTTATATGGCGATCGCAAATAATGACACGCTCAATTTATACAAATTGACTTTTATTTTGAATTTCAATTTTTTAACTGGATATAAGTTATATAAAATCTTATAATAATTATTTATTATCTATTTATTGAATTTTGATTTATTGATTTAGCATTATTATTTATAATTATTTATTATCTATTTATTTTTATTTATTCTATTTATCATGTGAGAAAGCAAGAACGACAGCAAGTAAAATTTTAGTCGAATAAAATTAGGATGATCCGGAAAGCATATTGTTAGTTTAAAGAAGCTAGGTACATGCTACCACGTGAGCAAATTCTACGAGATGCTTTTGAAATATATCTCAAGGCAACCGAAACGACTGATGTTAGTAAGAACTACTGATGAGTTCTGCAGAATATTATCAGCTCGTCTAGGAGTGATAAGGAAGTCTGTAATTGATGTAATCGAACTACCGTCGAACCATGTTGTCGAACTCCATCTAAGCCCGGGGCTTAGCTGGAGCTACCGGTTTCGTTTTCTGGGTTGCGGATAGAGGAATTTCCATCAGATATATTGGATAATTCCGATATAAGCAGTAGTACACCGACTAATAAGCAGTCGTGAACAATAGGCGGCAAGGCCACCGCGATGGCGGGATGAAGAATAGCAACTTTATATTTATAAAAAGCTGCCTACTCCAAAAGAGCTTGACCTTGTGATATTACGAATATGCCCCGTGTGTTGTCTACCAGAATGTCGCTTGCCTGGTGCGGGCTCAACGATGTTGAATCCGCTCTGCCGTCAATCATTCCAGCTCCTGTATTCAGGCTTTACCGACGGATTCGGCCAAGGCGGCGTTGCTATTGTGATTAGGTCTGATCTATCAGAATGCATTATTGACTGGAATCCCATTGACTTTCGTATTGCGCTCCTACGTATCGCAGACAAACCGTTTAATTGGTCGATTGTGTGCGCATATGCACCGACGAATGTAGCACACTCATCTATCGCAGAGAAATTTTTTCAAATACTTGATAGCGTACTATC
Organism: Pomphorhynchus laevis; assembly: GCA_012934845.2. NCBI lineage: Eukaryota > Metazoa > Acanthocephala > Palaeacanthocephala > Echinorhynchida > Pomphorhynchidae > Pomphorhynchus > Pomphorhynchus laevis. Next base: position 8,466 of record WNNJ02003099.1, read on the forward strand.
TGCGGTCCCTTCAAACGATGTATTGGTGTTGACAGGCGACTTTAATGCTCAACTTGGATGTCCTCGAAATCACCTTATCTCTAGTGTCGGACCTCATTCTGTTGGTAGATTATGTCCTAATGGCGAGCGGCTAATTTCACTTGCCGAGAGACATCATCTTATTATGGCAAACATATTCTTCCGCCATAAAAGACGACATCTCGAAACATGGGTCCATCCTAATGGTAGGGTACGAAATCAGATTGACCACATCCTCTTCAGACAACGCTGTCGCTCCTCCTTATTGAATAGTCACTCCTTTTAGGGGTTGGAAATAATTACGGATCATGCACTAGTGATAGTATGTGTAAGGAAGTTACGATTTCCCGCGACAAGTAAGATACCCAATTCCAAGACTTACGATAGCCGACTCCTTAATACCTCGCCAATTCGAGAGAAATTCAGATAAACAGTAGAGGAAAACTTACTAAATGCCTAATGTGATCTGCAAACATCACCAGATAAAATATGGGGACATTATCCACTCGGTCCACTCAGCTGCAGATAGCCATCTTCTTAGTAGGAGACGGTATACACGTTCGTGGATATCTGCGAATACACTAGCGATTTCTGCTGAGCCAAAACGGGCGCTGGATTTGGATCACTTATACCAAGTTAGGCATTATAGTAAGTTATTAAAACAAAACCTAAGGATTGACCGTGACGCATATTGGAGCAGCATTGCCTCCCAAGCTGAAGCTGCATCTGCATGTGGTGACATCAGACGATTATTCCAATCCGTGAGAACTATCACGCGGCCACACACGTGCTCGCTATCGGGATTACGCGATAAGGCAGGAGCTATCGCATACAACACAGATGCAAAACTGAGAATTTGGTCTGAATATTTTCGAGAGCTATATAACGAAAACAGACCGCCAGCAAACCAGAATAATCACGATGCAACTACGAAAGACGTCGACGTTTAACCTCCAACGACAACTGAGATACAATATTGTATCACCCGCATGAAGGAAGACAAGGCCTTTGGTCTGGATCGGATAACTTTTGAAATCTTGCCAGCTTCTGCTATCACATTATATCAGAAACTCGCAGTCTTTTTTGAATCCATATGGAACGTATCTAAAACTCCAGATCTCTCAACGGCGATCATTATATCGATTTACAAAAAGAGTGATGCAAGATCATGCGAGAATTATCGTCCAAACTCGTTACTTCCTGTAGTTTACAAGGTTCTCAAAATAATTATACTGGAACGCATTCGGCCAGTGCGAGAATGGCAAGTGCGTGAGAGTCAAGGAGGATTCAGAAAGGGTTGTAGCTGTATTGACCAGATATCTTCCTTGCGATGTGTACTCGAGACTCGAAATGAGTTTAGACAACCGACGTTAATAGCGTTTCTGGATTTTAAAACCGCGTTTGACAGTGTTTGCAGAGAAAGTATGTGCCCTCTCTTAGATGAGTGTGGGTTCCCTGCGAATATAAATGCAGTCGTAAAGGCTCTCTACGAACAATTGAACGGTATAATTAGAGTGAGGGGACAACTAAGTGAGAAAATTTAAGTCATGACATGGGTGAGACTGGGCAGCGTGTTAGCTCCATCTTTGTTTAACATCGTTGTGGATAAAATACTAAATAGCCCCTAATGGATCCTCGTGATGACGTAGAAATTGGCACACAAGGAAGCGTATTTGTGACCTAACTTACGCGGACGACATTGCACCAATTGCCGAAAATTTCGTAGACCTAAGACGAATTATTACTAGAATATCCGATGCTGCATCGAAGTACGGAATCTACTTGAACCCCAACAAATGTAAGACACTCTGTGTCGGAACCCCTGAAGAAGTTGTCACTATATAGCATCAACCGATCGAGTGTGTACACTCATTCACCTATCTAGGTTGTGTAATATCGGACAACGCTGACACAGAAGAGGACATACTCTCAAAACTATTCAGAGTTAATCGAGCGTGTGGCCTATATGCATGCTTGATATTGTCAGAATGGTGTATAATCACCTACTAACAATCAGTTGAAATCAGTTTAAATATTTGAAGAAATAAATAACGTACTCTTTATTTGCTAATAGTTATAATGTTAACAATTCACCAATAAAACAAATTTCAAGTGACGCTTTTGCCAGCATCTTTAAACGCATCGCTGATTATTCCGGTTATGCAGGTATACTACAACATTATTCCGGTTATGCAGGTATACTGTTGAAATATGTAATGGCGTTGTAATTTGGATACAAAGTCATTATTTTTTGTAAATATTTTAAGAATTCAAAACGCTCATAAATAAATAAGTGAATTTCCTTATTCACCCCTCTTGGGTGAATTTCATTGTTGTATTGGAAATTTTTTTGTCGTCCTTTGCCACTACGACACTTCCTTCATACTTGCATTGATAATTATGAATTTCATATTTTTTAAATATGAAATTTTATTGTGGTCTGTTGTCTTTCCGTATGTTGAATTTTATCGTTTTAATTTATTCAATTACCATATTTTGTATGTTAGGTCTTCCCCACAAGTATTTTATTATATGAGAACACGTCTGCAATTGAGATTTAAACTCTATTTGACCGTGATTATCTAGATTTGTAATTCCAGGTCCCGATTCAAAGAAAATTTTAGTACTCGTCTCTCATTTTCAATCTGTTCTTATCCGAGAATATGCTGATATTTATGCCGTTATGAAATTGTTGTCAAAAGCTTGAATAACTCTGGAGTCGTACTACAGGTTATTCAGAAAACTTTCAATATACTTTGTATACTGGTCAGTACTAGATATGCTAATTAAAAAACGTACTTACAAACTTCTAATAAATTTAACTTGTTTGCCCAGCTATTTCATACTTAAATTGGGATTCAGTGGACTTATTAGTTCTAATAAAAAAGCTATGTAAGAATTTGACGCCTTCTATGCGGATTTGAATCAATGGCTTTATGAACTTCTCTATTTTATCAGTCACATCTTAATTGTGAGTATGTAACATACATTTTGATGAATTAATGCTAAAACCAAATGCATGCATGATCATCTTCACGTCATTCAAATATCTTTTAGGTTTCTCTATTTTCAGCAAAGCTGAATCACAGCAGAACCACCGATAAGTGACCTTAAATGATTTTATTTGCCATTATCTAATCAAGGACTGACGCAGCAGCAACGGCTGATATCGCCAAAGGATCACCTTGAGTAATCCAGTGAGAACATAGACCATCATCAAATGTTATGTATTTCACTGTATTTTTGAATTTCATAGTTAGAGATTAGCAAATAAATCGAATGTTGTTAGAACAAGCTGCTTATTCACATAGTTAAATGTGTTGAGTGTGTTAAGTATTAAGATGTAGTGGTATTTATACTCATTGTACGCTGATCGCATTGAATGAATGATTACCTCTACGCCACATTTCTGTCCAACATAAAATTAAACTGATGCGCAAATCAGTATATATAGTATGGCATACGATGTCGCCATTTCGCATATATTTGATGCTAACCATCTCGAATCGCGTTCAAATACTGAGAAAATCACTAGTTTTTCACATCGATTCCAGGTCTAACATATTTTCGTGCCTTCATTGCCATCTTTATTATGTATCCACTTGTTATATAAGTGAAGCTGAATGTGTGATGTTCTGTAGATCTTGTCAATTGACTTTTAAGTCTATAATTATCTCAAAAGGTGCCGAGTCAGGGTGCACTACACTTAATTTGTTGCGTAATTAGTTATGCCAACTATTCGATCGAGTAGTGAAATACCACTTCCCAAATTCATTTTTGTTTTATAAACGGGAAGCTTTATCAATAAATAAATAAAGGTTTTGTTAAAAAATACACAGCAAGATAATAATAAATGTTAATATATCCAGCCATTGAGTAAACCATGAATTAACAATTCTTCGTAATTCTTCTCTTTCTGCTCTGCACTATGGCCTCAAATCCATGAGGATCTGAGCCCCCAACCGATCCGACACGCCGCATTCCGAAAGCTTTATCGATTAATTCATTTTTTACAAGTTTTACTGCAATGACAATTCCTAAACACTGTGAGCTAATTCTTGACATTATTCCAATTTTACGCTTATTCTAAAGATAGCGTGCTTCTGATGATAACACTACAATACGACGCTAATTTCATGTTTAAACCATTATTGCTGTTGTTTTGCATGTTAGATTCATTTTTATTGAATTAATTCTTTACAATATTAAATGATATACACCGGATCTTAAAGTCCAGGAGTATATTAAAAAATTTACAATTTGCAGTTATCAATAAATAAAATTTTCGTCTAGCGATCACTAACTCCTAAAGGTAAAATAATAGAAAAATAAAAATGAATGATTTTACTATTTGATGAGAAATTGTCATTTCGATCAAATAATGTGCCCTAATATTATAACTATAAGATTATCAAAATTATAATAGTCATGTTTTGTTATAGTAATTCTGGTGTTTCAGATCAGTTACAAGTTGGCACTTATGGTTTGAAAATGTCACTGACCAAAAACAAGCAGACTCCGAATTTGAGAGTGGTCAAATTATTAAATAGTATAAGCAAGGTTTGTCAAAGTGTGCAATTACAGCTGAGATTCACAGCAGTAAAACCTGATTCGCATAATTCTAAATGATCGTGAAAGTTATAGAACAATGAAATCTAAAAGTAGCCGGAAAAATATCCTGCATCAAGTAGAACAATTCGACGGCTTATTTATCAAGGCAGTGATAATCTTCCAGACAAATTAAGGCAGCTACTAATACTAATTTAGGCACTATATCATTAGGCGACAATTAGACATAAAGTACAATAAGTTTCTGCAATGTCCTCGATTGCTTTAAAGTCATAAAATGATCCGTTTAAAATTTATTCTAGATCACTAAACATTAAAGATATAAAAGTAGACTGGTCATTTTCCAGAAGAGAAAAAATTTTACTTTAAATTAGCTTCTTAACTTATGGATCATTACTCATCATGTGAGTGACGGAAGGAGTTTTTGTGGGTCACGAACATTCCAATGAGTAAAAGAAAATTGCGTATTTTTGTCCAAATATTTCTAGACTATAGATGCTGACGATCCTGTTTGATAATTTTGTTCTATATTTGTTGTGATTTCATTAACAAAGAAAGAAAATTCAATTTTCTCTCCTGAGATATTTTGTTGGATTGCCATGATGGCTGCCATCTGATTCACAGGAGGGAATATATACGTCCAACTCTCGTAAATCCTACTGCTTCTGTGAGATAGAGTTTACAGAGTGCTGACCAGAACTGTAGGAACTAATATTTTTACCTACATTTCTGATATTGCTTCCCACCATTCAATTGCACAAAGACCCCATGTATATATTTCAGTTTAGATTTGATGTTCGAATTGAGTTTTTTCTACACAATTTGTCCGTCAGTATAATAATAAAAACAGTGTGGTATATATACGACACCAGTTTGTGACAACATTTTTAATTTTTAAGATTTTAATTTCTTTCAAGCTCCTTTAGACCAATATATTTGACTTCATTTACATATTTTCTCTTCTCATATTTATCATTTTAGAAGATTGTGCATCCCATCACTTAAAACAGGAAAATTAAAGTTGGACGCTTTTTATAAAGTTGAATATTTAGTTTCAAGAAAAAATACATCAATGGTAGCGGGGAAAGCTAACTAAAATTACACATTGCTTCTTCCTTAGGGAAAAAACAATGAAAAAGCTCAAAGATATTCCCTTATCAAACGATTTCATGATATCAAGATTTGAGATTAGCGACGACTTTGGAGTTCATTTATTAGACACGGTTGTAATTCTGAATCTGGAAAACTGTATATTAAAAACTAAATCTAACTATATATATAATGAATAATAAACTATTCATTCATTAAAAGTGTTTAAAACAGAATTCATTAAAAATGTTCATTAAAATGTTCAAACATTTTATTAATTTACCATTAATAAGAGAAATTAACTTTTTAAAAATTTACTTTAATTTGCTTTTACTTTAATATAAGTGAAATTCAAAGCGAAATTATTTGATCACGAAATCAAAAAAGCACAAATTTAAACTCTGCAGGAGTACCAAAGCGGGAGAAAGCAGCACATTTTTACAACAAAATGATGGTCATAGATACTACGGCACAATTATAACTGAACTATATGTATAACAAATGAGCGACGTATAATACGTTAACTTGATGCGATGTGTACAAACATCACATTACGATTTTATAATCTAATCGTCCATTTTTCGGTTTCTAACAGCGAAGATTATGTATCACCAAAGCTATTTTTAAATGCTATTTTTGAAAATAAGATTTAGAACAATAATAAAAAATATTGAATTAAACGCATTATCAGATGAACATACGTATGAGTAAACCTGATATACAAAATTTACGTTGAAATATAACATAAGAGATAACGTAATGCTTTAAAGAGTTTAATTTTCTATGAAATAATACCAATAAACATGGATTGCACAATTGATGACGGACATAAAGCCATCAAAGAATATTAACTGTATAAAAATACATGATGTTTCTCAAAGGAGTAACTGAATTTTATATAATTTCGAATTCGCTTGTATGAAACTCTACGGTCCAAAACACCGGAAACACTACGTTTTTTACTAACGCAATTTGAATATTTATTACTAATAATAATAATGAGCATGCACTCCGATAAGGTCAGCAGAGCAGCATACAGATATGCATTTGCAGCATTGAAAATTTAGTAAATACGAGAAATTTTCTTTTTCCAAAAATCCGAATATTAACTAATTTTATGACACAAAAAACGTAAAAACCACATGTATATAGCGTAATTTAGAAAGAAAATTTGTTGAAAATATCGGAAATTGTTGAACCGCTGGAATAGGTGCAATATTTATACTATCGAAGTATCTGGCTGTAAAAGTTCGATGAAATAAAATAGGAGAATGAAAAATGAATATACATATAAAATAATACGCAGATAAATGCGTTCATCGAAAAAATCACACGGTGCAGATGTGATAAGGAAAAGGAGTGTACAACGACGATAAAAAGGAGGAATACTACATCTTGCGTCCATTGTATAGGTATTTTCTTCTGTATTTAGCAATATCTTGATCCAAATGTTGTCGTTGACGATGGTGATGGAACAGTAACAGAACATGATGATATTGTTGTGGCCGAGGTAGCAGAAGAAGCAGGGATTTGACCACCTTTTATAGGCTTGACAATCTGAGGAACATTAGCACGTCGATTTAATTGTCGAGCCCTGACAGCATCACGTATTCTGTTCACTTCGGTAATATATTTCTTCCTATCTTTTGAAGCAGACTCCCTTGCTTCCTTTAGAGCATTTTCTAAGCTACGTAGCCGGTCGTATGTCGCTTTCAAGCGCTTTTCCAGCCTAGGTATTTCTAATTGGAGTTCGGCGTTTTCACGTACTAATTCTTTGTAGACATTAGTAAGATTCTTAAGGTTCTCTTCAAGAAACTCAATTTTATGTCTATGAACAATAGAGCCATACCCGTCAGTTATAGTCATACTCGTAGAATCAATTTTATCTTCATTTATTTGTTGGTTTATCGCCACACCCGCTGCATTAACAAGTATATTACTGCTATTACCAATACTACCAGAACTAGCCGATGTGAACGCAGCATCGTTGTTTATTTTGGCCGCATCACTATCACACGGATATGCTTTACTTGATGTATTGACGGCTGCCGTTTGATTCACGTGACTACAACGAACTCGATTGTGCAAATCGGCTACAAATAGTTTCCGAATTTTATACAAGCTTTTCAGTTCATTGGAAACAGTCTGTTCAAGAGCAGCGAGCTCTTTTCTGGCATTTTCATCTCGATGTTGATCTTTGAGGAATGCTTCAATTTGATCCGTTTTCTGTGTATGAGATATTCGTAAGCTATCGATTTCCTCTTTGAGGTTCTGATTTGTCGCTGACGTTAGTGAGAGACGTTCTCTTAGTTCATCAATAAGTTTACGCTTTTCTTCAAGATCGTTTTCAACGTCCGCTGACATTACAGCCTTTTGATCCTCGAGGTTCTTACAATTACTCGCCGTTGGAGATACCGATTGTTGAAGAGCTTTCAGATGAATGTCAGCTTCATCTTTGGCTTCTTTCAGGCTACTAACTCGTGCGTTTAACTCCCTGATTATTTGATTGTTTTCTTCTAGGCGAGTTTTCTGACTATCGATCATTGCATTTGCCTTGCTGATATCTTCATTACGTTCCTTGAATAGGTCTTTCAACGATTTTGCTTCGACTTTTAATCGAGTTAAAATAAGTTTACAAGTACTCATTTCTCTGTCAAATAAAGAACTAGCAGTTAGCAAATCTACGCCGTTACTGGAAAAAAAATTTGATTCACCAGCACCGTTACTTATAGTCCCTGCCGTTGGTTCATGATCTTTATCTCGATCATTTTTTTCATCGCAATCGCCAACGCAAGGCGATATATCCACATTAACTGACGGATTAGAAGCAGACGGCAATGCATTTGTATAATTAGAGTTAACTGTAGCAGCAGTGATTCCGATGGTGTCATTAAAATCCGAATTAAGCAAATACTCGGTAAGACTTTTTAACCCAGTAGCCAGTTCTAGGAAGGATGTGTCTACATATTTCTGATGATAGCTCGTGCACTGCTTATAATTATCGAATTCGCTTCTCATTATTTCTAATTGTTCCAAATTATGTTGATAATTCTTTGCCATATCCGAATCTTTATTAATTTGTTCCTTAAGTTCACCTGTTTTCTGTTCGTAGTTCATTGCCAATTCCTCCAAAGCCATTAGTAGCTCCTTTACTTCTTCTTTTGATTTTTCATTTTCAAAGTGTATAGACGATTGTTCTGCTTGCATATTATCATTAATTTGCCGTAATTGAGCAATGACCTCTTCTTGCTCACTGTGTTGTTGTCTGATCATATTTAAACGCTGATCGAGCTGATTAATCTCCTCGTCCTTTTCATCCAGTTGTCTATATAATGCATCACATTGCTTCTCAACAATAAGAACCCGTTCATCATCTGTAATTGATGTTCCGACAATACTATCGTCACGTCTTCCATTTCTAAAATGATATTCTGTTGACCTTAGTCGATTTCCAGATCGATTATGTCTGTAATCAAGGGATGATGAATCGGGAGCTGACAGCTGCGACTGCTGGTCGGCTGTTACGGCTGAATTGATTGATGCGAGCATGTATTTTTGCTGCTGTTCATCTCCGGAAGATGAATTTCTATTGAATGGTGGAACCAGACTACAATCATCAACATAATCACTAAACATAGAATCCTCATACTCATCAATACTTGATCGATCTGCATATTGTAAAGTTACTTGTTGACCTTCCTCAACACTTTGCCCTGATCGCCATCGAAGAAGTTCTCGTTCTGCAGCTGCTAGTTGTCCTCGTAATCTGACAACGCGCTCATGCTCACGGTCATATCTTCGTTTCCATTCTTCAGCTGTTAGTTCTTCATTCACTACAACCGTATTCTTTATCATCTTTGCACGTTGGCCGAAGTATAACGTTGACTTTGTTTCACATTCATTGAACGATGCGGGTGAGCAACATATGATGACAGTTGTTCTGGCATTTCCACCCAATGACTCTTGCAGGATTCGGGTAAGCTTAGAATCTCTATACGGAACATGAGTTTTTGTACCGTCAGCTAGAGCTGCAATTACGTTTCCAAGAGCAGACAAAGATTTATTAATGTTCTTTGCTTCATCAAGAACGGATCCTTCTGCGCCGGTTTTGCTGACCTTCTCACTTCCAGCCAGATCGACAAGATATAATTTACCGGTAAGTTTTTTATCAGTTTCGAGATTTTCTTGTTTTACATCAATAAGGAAAACACTATGACTTCGTGAGCTGTGTTCATTCATGTTTGTTACTGCAATATGACGATTTGCTTTACCTTCTTCGATGGCACATAACACTTCTTCAGGAGATGCAACAAAGCGTTCCGTACATCCTTTAACATAAGGTACCCTATTTTTGTCTTCATGTACAGCTAAATTAACCTTGTTAGGATCTAGTAGATCTCTTATTTTATCCATGTAAATTTCAAAGTACGATATTTTTATTTGAAATTGTAGATTCGTATCCATAGCGTATATGTGATCGAATATATCAGATACAATTCTCGGTATAATTCCCTGACTCGATTCATCTTCTAAACTGCCTTCCATTGTATGAGTTTTGCCACTAGACGTTTGCCCATATGCAAATATTGTACCATTATATCCATTCAAAATATCACCGACTATTTCACGTGCAGCCTCATCGTATACCTTATTCTGATCGGCGTCCGGACCGAAGACTTTATCGAATACGTATACTTTGCCACTAACAAACACGGTGTCATCAGTACCATGTGGAAATTTCGTAATAGCGGAGCAATTTGCCCTGCGTTCAGAATCATTTAATGGCCTAAACCTGCATAGAACACGGATATTAAATTCAGATGGATTAACGGCATGACCGCCGCTAACATTGCTACTGTTGTTGTTGCTGCTACTATTTGTAGAGACCATTTTCAATGTGTTGTTGTGGTAACGATTTATTTCACAGAATATCCCTTTTTATAAAAACGCAATAAAATTCATTATATATGTTTATTTGTTGTTCCTTGTTTTTGAAAACTTACCACGCTAAACTGATTTTATAAAATCTTGTCGCTTGTCTTTTCATCGTAATCGTTGAAATAGTTGTCGTCTGCTGTAATACACTTCTTCTTCTGTTGAGAATCCAAAAATATAAAGAAAATGACAGCATATATTATGGCCATGTCTTTTTTATAAAGAAAAATAAAAAGATCTACTTACTCTTTAAATTTAGCTACAGTACTATAGTTTAACTGCAACTAGTATGAGTAGCTACGACACATTCCCTAACTTTTTACTAATAAAAACTAGACAGTTTCATTTCCTAACCACAACTATTTGTTACTTAGCTATTAACACAATAACACAATTTCATGTACCATTGCTCCACGCTTACAAATAAAAAGACTATAACGTGTATATGTACCCTTTTTCGAGCAGTCGTAGTTGTTGCGCTCGTATAGCACACAATAAAAAGACAGCAACAGGACAGGAAAATGTTGTATGCTAGTCTTTCCGATTTAAAAGTATATTCCACCTCACTCTCTGTGTACAGTGCAATAAGAACTGATATATCTAGAAATAAAAGGAAACCGGGAATAAATCTTTAAAAAAAGTCCACCTGTTTAGAAGACACAAAGGGAGGACAGCGAGTGATTAGCCGTTTTGGACATAACAGCACAGTAAGGAAACCGTGACTGCTCGATGATAAATAGTATTCCTTTTAAATACTCTAATATCAAATACGGTAACATATATACTAGCAGCGATTTTAAATCGAAAGATAAGAATCGTTGCACAACCTCGTGCATTATTTTATCCATCACAGTTGCTGATGCTGTTACTTCAAATATTATAAATTTATGTGCTCGCACTACATTCGCGAGATTGCAAAAATAGTAGAATATAAATTTAAACTTGTAATTGATGTCGCTGTGTTCTTGCAACAGCATACGGTGCATTGATGTATGTGTAATTGTCTGACTGATATTTAAAGCAATAGATTAAAAAATCTTTAACCTAGTTTTTTTTAAATCTCCTCTTCTGCACACACTTAAGAACGAAAATTACTGATGTTTCGATTACTACGTTTGTCAACTGCATCCACTGTGTATGCTCGTTTTATTTGACTACCGCAAAACCCACCGTAGCTGCCTTTAAGATATCGATTTAGTGCAGACTATACTTTTTCGAATATTTAATAAGAGTGGCTCTTCTGTTTTCTCCAAGCTTTGTGTTTAATAAATACTTCATCGTTCCTCCAAGACGACGAAAATGTTGCAACGCAGAAAGAGAATGTTTGAAACTAATTAAAGGCTCGACTAGAAACAGATAAAGTAATAGATAGTTAAAACTATTGTGGATTCATATCTATTGGGTGTGTCTATGCTTTAGCATGTAATGGTTTTTGCTTGGTATTTTCAGCTCTAGATGCAGAAATAACCTGTTCGCGATATATAAAAAGGATATAGACAATATTTTTATATTGTCACACCAACCGCATGTGCGTACAGAACACCATACCACGTATAGCTTCAATGTGTTTTATTGCCATTTTTGGATAGGTCACACTAACCGTCCTTAAACTAGTAATACTGATACAACCGCAATTATGAATAAATCAATCAAAACAGACTATAAATTGACTATAACAGTGATATTATCGAAGCTGATTGTAAACTGTTGTTGCATTACAGATAGACAGACTATATTGTAACTACGCAAAGTGACCAGATTTAAATTCTATTTTAATAGAACCTACAATATCTTAGGCGGGATAAAAATTTAAAATCTAATTTTTAAATTGTATGCCCATCTCTTTGCAGTAGTACTATCGATATACAGAAATCAAAGCTTAAATATTGTTCTGTGATAATAATATTGCTACTTGATCAACACAATTCAATCAACCGTACAAGAAATTGGTTAACGATATCGTCGCGGTATATTCAAATGATCTGCGATAAAATTTATTGCACTCAGGTAAGCAATATATAATTGACTATTAATAATTTAGTCATTGATAAACTATTTTTAATTGGCATTATTTGTAAATGTAACAAAATAATAATAATAATAATTTATTTTAAATGGTAAATGGGTGCCAGCTGCACACTTGCAAGTCCACTAATAAACAACACAAAAAAGTCATACAGATAAATTTCTTAAAGTGTTTAAATGAGACCGGATTTGGCGTTCGAAACATGGTATTGAGGTCGATTTGCGTGTATGAATGGGCAGATGATTCCACGAGAGAGAGGAGAAGCCACAAGCAAGAAGTGAAAACCAAAGAAGGTAGAGTAGTTTGGAACATGCAAAAGAAGGGAATTACGGGGACACAAAGAACAATAATCAGGACGAGAATTGTCGAGAAAAAGAAGGTTAAGAAATGAGGGAGTAGGAAAAGTTACAAGGCGGAGAGCAATGAGAAGAAGACGAATTTGAACACGAGAATAAATTGTAGGCAAATCGAGAGAAACAAGACGGTAAAATGTATAATAAAACGACGAAGACGGAGGAAAATTCGGACGGCTGCGTTGACGATGCGTTGTATGGAAGAAGAGTGCACTCAGGTGAGTTGGTAAGACTATCCTGAGTGAGTGCCGGCGCACACATACATGTGACCACAAAATACAAAAATCTAAATAATATGTCGAGAAGGTGGAAACGGAGGAGGTATTTGAATAGAATAAAGGAGGGAATGCTGCTGACGTCGAGAGGGAGCAGATTCCAGGCGTGTGGGGCGGCGACGAGGAAGGATCGTAGACCGTAGTTGTTGGAGTAATTAGGAACTTGGAGTAAGAGAGAATGACGGGAACGCAGAGATAGAGAGAGGTAGGGCGAGTGTCGTCTAAGAAAGGGAGGTTGATGAACGACGGGAATCCGACATCGATGAGACGAAAAATGACGAGAAGAAGGCTGAGTTGGATGCGGATGTTGATAATGGGTCAGGAGAGTTGGGTAAGATATGTTGATGTGTTGTTGAAGCGACGGAAACTTAAAAGCACTCGAACGGCGGAGTTGATGATGCGTTGTAGGGGTACGATGATGGATTTTGGAAAATTGCCGAAAATGCTGAGGCAGTAATCGATTTTAGAGAAAAAACGATGAAAGAAGAGGCATACAAGAACGGAAGTGACGATGTCATCGTCATATGACATTGTATGACATTGTCATCGTCATATGACATTGTCATATGACGATGATATTGGCGTATTGCATGACGTTAAAGGAGTAAGGTTTAATAAACGGAGAGAGATCGCCAAGTAGAAGAGAGAAAAGCAGGGATCCTAGGAGTTAACCTTGTGGGACCCCGCAGAAAATAGGGATAGGAGGAGATGATGATGAAGTTTAATAGACTCGAAAAGAACGGTCGGATAGATATGAGGCAAACCATGCTACAGAGGAAGAAATGTCGTAATTATAACGATGGCAAGAAAGGAGAATGGAGTGGTCGACGATGTCGAAGGCAGAGGAGAGGTTGAGAGAGATAAAAACACTATATAGAGCTTTGTCACGAGAAATGAGTAGGTCGTTGTAAACTTTTATGCAGGCGATTTCTGTGGAGTGGTCAGAGCGGAAAGCGGATTGGAAAGGAGGGTACAGATTAGATGAATAGCTATGAACGTTGATCTGTTGTAAGATGAGGCGTTCTAAGTGCTTAGAAAGAGTAGGGCGGAGTAAAATGGACGGTAGCTAGAAGGAAGAGAGGGGTCGAGCGATTGTTTCTTAAGGAAAGGACGAACGATGGCGAATTTGCAGTGTGAAGAGAATATACGACTGGGGATGGACAAGTTAAACAAGGTGGTGAGAAAAGGGGATATTGATGAGCATATGGATTTAAATTAGGGGGTCGGCATGTGAGGTTTTGTTGGGTAAGTACATGAAGACAGATGATACTTCGATCGACAGGTGAGACAGGGAGAAGATGAAAGAGTTTTGGGCGGATGAGGCGAGGCGGGGAAGAGTGAGATTGGATAAAGACGGGGGTGTGAGAGAGCAACGTGGATACTTTGGTTTGGAGAAATGACAAATGATCATGAGGATTGATGTTGCAAGACAAAGAGTAGCGAGAAAGGATTTTGTTAAATATAGGCGAGAGAGACGTAGAGTTGAATGAAGTGGTGATTTTATGCTGCCAGAAGGAGTTGCATTTGGTACCTAGTAGGTTGATATGATACCATTGAAGAGCAAAATAATAATCACGGAAATACAGAGTGAGCAAGCGCATATCACTTCTGAGAGAGTGGTGATATACTCTCAATGCATGACGGATCAATTCAGCTAACTAAGTCTACGTATTTAATATAATTATAAAATAAACTTAACATAATAATGCTAAATCAAAATTTAATAATTAAATAATAAAATTAATAATTGTTTTTAGATTTTTTACAATTTATATCAAGTTAAAATAAAAAATTTAAATTTAAAATAAACGTCATTTTTATAAATTGACTAATAAATAACAGACGTTGCATAAGAATAAGAATTAGGTAATCAGCAGGAACTGCTATGCTATCAGGTTTTGGCCCCTAACTCGTCTACCCAACATAGCAGCGGGGCCAAATACATGCTAATGATGTATTTCCTCTGAAATAACTATCTAGTATCTTATTCTAATACAAAGTATATTATTTATTATTCATCCATAAAAATTTGCCACGTAGGAGTTTAAATTTATTCTTTATATTATTATGTTGATTTATATATTTTACTATTTTCTGTTTGATGGTATTTTTATAGTAACCTAGTTTAAAATGTATCTATTAAATTATTTAAATGATTTTGAAGAAAACCAATATTATTACATACTGTTGCAATTCTTAAAATTTCATTATTTAATGTATTATATTAAATAATATAATATGACTATAAAGCGTTGACTCCAAAGCGTTGGAGTCAACGCTTTGAGAGGATGCATTGGATTTCAAACCATGGAAAACGGTGCAATTGACGGTGAGGATGAGGTTTGAAGGGCAAGAGAATATCAAAAGTGAATGTGAGTTCAGAGTCGACAAGAAAGGCGAGATCGTGATGAGATGAAGATGCAATTGTGAGAGAGGATAGATACGATTTGAGTAAGGAAGAGCGGATAAGGGGGAGGTCAAGATTTCTCCAATGGCAACGTAGGATGGTAGTTGTGTGAAGCGAGGTGTGGTTGGAAGTGAGATCAAGGGTGACTAGAAAGTGGTCGAATAGACCAGAATCGGAGATGGACAGTCAGGTGTAGGCAGCAAAACGATCGGGAACTAAGACAGTAATCAAGTCGTGAGAAAATGAGTGAAGATATGAGAGTCATACAAGAAGGGAAAAAGGTTTTATTAGGTAACGACATAAGAACCGAAAAAGCTTCATCAGAAAATACGGGAAGAAGTTGGAATAGCTCTGGGATGGCTAAGATTGCAGATAAGAAGAACATTCATCAGAATTTATGTAGCAAGGGATAGATGATCGTGAAAGAATTGAGTTTAAGATTTTCCAATGATATTTAGAGTTGGAAGCGGATTCGAGTTGATTTCGCCAAAAGAGAGTAAATTTAGTACGCATACGAATGATATGGCACGGAAGTTTGAAGTGAGTTTGGAGAACGTTTAAGAAAGCGATTGAACACACGAAAAGAGTGACGGAGTCGACGCTTAGAAAGAATACGGTCGGAATTGAACAAGGAAGCATGACACAGGCGTTGAAAACGTCGGGGTCGAATATGCAGAAGTTGATTGAGGATAGTCGTAAGTTCAGAATCAAGCAGAATGCAGAGATCATCGGGAGAAAGATAGTTAAGTCTTAGTGAAAAGAGTGAAGAATTAAGTAAGGCTGCGCAGAGAATAGTGATATCGAGAAGTTTTCAGAGTCAACTTGGAGTAGCTAATGTTGGTGCCGTTGAATGATGATAGGGGCGAGTAAGAGTGACAAGGAAATGATCGGGCAAACTAGGATCAGTAATTGACAAATAGGTATAGTCATTGAAGCAGTTGGGAACAGCAATGATGTCGAGTGCACTGCCGAGAATATTAGTGGGGCTTGTTGAAAGTAATTTATAAAAGAATTGTGATAAGTAAAACTATTAGATAGAGTGTAAGAATAAGCCGAGCGATCAAGACGAATGTTAAAGTCACAGAGAACAAAAGAAGTATAAGACAATGAGAAATGAGAAGTAAGATCTGCAAAGTCGTTAAATAACATACGTGAGGGGCAGGTGAGCCTGGACAGTATACAATCACAAGTTTCATAAGGAAAAGAGTTGATAATCTGCATATGAGTAATTCGAACGAAGTGTAATTAATGTTAGCGTTTATTTTACGTAGAAACGTTGGGTGACGAACAATGACAACAATACCGTCATGGTTATTAGCAGTAGATGTGGAAGAGACAATTGAACGTGCTGATTCAACTAGAGAACAACCAGAGCGACATATACGGCGAATAGCAAGATCGTCAGAGTCAGATTGTCAGGATTTGGTAATGCAGAGAATATCGATAGATAATTGATCGAAGATATCAAGGAGCATATCAGCTTTTTGAAGAATTGAGCGAGTGTTGAAAAGACTAAGACGAAAAGTATGCTTAGGAGCGAGATCGACTAGCAAAGAAGACAGGGGGAGAGATAGACGGGTAGCCATCGAATTTTTGGCCTCGTGTGTACGACGTGAAAATTTCTGTTGATTTGACGGATTGATAAGGATGACTCGTTGTTTGTTTCACCTCGATGCCTCTCAATGCGAGCTAAATTGAGTTGGGAAATATCAGAAGGGGAGCGGATAGGATAGATACGGCAAGTAGATGAAGTGGTTACAAGTTTTAAACGTTGGGAGAGTGCCAAGGAAGTATGTGAAGTATGTTGGAAAACGATTTTTATGAGTGGAGTACTGAAATAATTGGATTTAGTGGATTTGCTCAAACGGATCAAAGACACAGAAGCGATAGTATTGAAGAGGGATGGATTATCACCAGGAAGAGTTGTTGCTAGGATAGACTTGAAAGTTGATAAATCATAATCGAGGCGAGATTGTGCAGAAGCAGATTTGGGAAGTGTTAAGTCAGATATGATTATACAGCGATCGCGCGAAGGAAAACGATTACGTGGATGTGGTGGATTGACAAAGCTGGTAGAAGTAGAGGCAAAAGAGCAGCTAGAAGTGGGAATGACATGGGTGCTCAATGGAGAGTTCAAATAGGTTGTAGCATGTGTGACAGGAGTGGAGTAATGAATAGGTTAATCCGAGATGTTACTGGAGATGATTTTGACGGAAGGATATAAATTATCTAGAAGTGAATTTTATTTCAAAATTAATAAAGAACAATTATATGCATTCTAAATGACCTCGTTGCTGTCTGATTCACTACTTGATGGTTGATCGTCGCTGTCAAGGGGAATTCTGTCCCGTCGCATTTTAAGTGCGTGAGTTAATTCCATGGCGAAGATATCGGCTTCGACACGCTCTCTAATGGATCATTTGTTAATGATTGTTCGGCATCGGCACTTTTCGAAGGTTAAGCATTATTGCGAATCTGATCATGCAAATCGTTTTTAAATTTCATGTTCCGAGGCGGCAATTGGTCCATTTCCTCTTGCTTGCTGGTGGTTTAGTTTTCATCATCAACATTGGTCATACTATTGGGCGGTTAAGGAAGTTCATTGATATGTACAGTCATGTACATTAAATGATCGTTTTGATTGATCGGTAATATTAAAGCTGTCCTGGGTTAATACCATTGTATTATCATTGATCGACAATTTATTTGGTTCAAGGGATAGAACTGAATATGGTGTACATCCCCATAAAAGAGGATGTCTACCCGGCAGCGTTTATGTTTGTCCAAGATAATTAATCACACTTCCAGGGCTGCATCAATTCGAGCCGATTTTACGGCTGCGAATACCACGTCACGAATGGCGTTATGCCAGTCCTTGATAACCTCGTACTGGCAAGTGAGTGGGTATATGCCTCCATTATACACCATACGCATGTAGCCTTCACCCACAAACACTACCCAAACGGATTGGGTTGTCATCTGTGATTTGGTCGCTTCTTGAAGTTGCCACGCGCATATTTTCTGGAAAGCGCTTGCGATTTGTCTGTAAAATGGCTGACAAAACGTTTTTATCATCTTAAAATCGGCTGATCAGAGGAGGTTGTTTATCCTAGACGAGGAAGTGCAGTGTCGAAGTAAAAGGTATCCGACTTAAGGGACTAACAGCTTGGCTACCTTGTCAATTATCTGAACCAACGTTGGAAGAATGTCATAAGTCAGGTGGATCTCTATGAATGGCTCGTCACCGATGGGTATATCTGGCAAATGCATGCTACTGGAAGTCTTCTCCGAAGCTGCTTTGGATAGTAGGGCTCGGAAAGCGTTACCGGCTTCAGGTGAGCCGATGACCACCGTTTTTTTTGCCAATTTAGTTTAGCTCAATCACTTTAAACCTCACATTTAGCCAGCCGAGTGCGGATGCGATTGACGATGACTTTCCGCCGACTATATCGTCGTAAATGTACCACATGTTGAGGTTTATTCCAGGGATATGATATGCATGTTCAATAAGAATTAAACGGCCAACAAAAGTAGGAACGGTCCCAATGGAACCCTCTGATGTACTCCTTCGTATGAGTAGAGATCATCGAGTGAGCAGAAACGAAGGATTTCCCGGCACTTGTATGTAAGGTCAAAACATTGCAATAGTTGTGAAATGTTTTCTCGAATCGCCGCTCATAACTGTGCTTTGGGCACTGAGTTAAAGGCATTTAAGAGGTCGATATTAACGCAGATCCGGTTGTTGTCATTGACGTGCTGCTCCTGGAGTCGTCTAACGTTGTGAACGATCCCTTCCACTACGTTTTGGATTGCCATTATTAATTTTGGTTGTAGTAGGCTGACGAAGCGTTTGCAAAGTTGAAGATAGATACACTTGGAACAGAGACGGCGGAGAGTTTGCCCGACGGCTATTGGTCTTATACCCTCGTACTCTTTTGGCAATGCGATCAATGTCGCGCCAGCGATGTAAGGCGCCAATTCCGAGGGTGCGAATCCTGCAAGGAAATGGTTGACAAGGTGCGTCAAATTCTCTGTTAGCGATCCGCCGCTATTGGCTCGTAACAAATCTTGAAGATGCTGATGTCTGAGTACCAGGCAATCTGGTTCCGACGCTGAGGAAAATGTGTTGACCGCGGCAAGTGCTGTTTCGCAACTTATAATTATTGACCAAGACGAATTGTTCAAGCGCCGTTCTGTAAGATTAGAAGACGGTAGTTGTTGATTTTGACAGCTATTGTACGTGAGAAGATTTCCGTATTTGGCCAGGCTGATACAAGCGAGTTCTGATTCTTCCCACTCGGTTGGCAATTTGCGTTTTTGCTTAGCGTTGATCTCACTGATGGTTAATCCGATAAGTCAGTTGTCGCGTAGGATCTTATTAACTCGTAAATGTGCTCTGCAATCTTACGTCGACCTTTGCATGTTATGGGTATTGATCAACTAAAGCACGATTTTGCCAAGAGCAACAACTTTACTCATGAACCGATATCTTCTATTCGGAGTGCGCTTTTGACGTTGTCACAGAAATGGGTGACTGATAGGATCCGTGCTTTGAACGGCATGCATATGACCGTTGGCGATTCTTTGCACCTGCATGATTGAAGACACGATATATGTTTTGAATCGTCGACTCGAACGGTTAAAATTGCTAATGGTGATTTTATGACCTCTGTGGTGGCTCCATTGGATTGAGCCTTCGGCACATGGTCGAAACAGCTTTGAATGAATCCCTCGCCTGAACCTGGACATCTTGAACCTCCAAACTTGTGAAAGCGGAACCGTGCACAAGAGGTTAAGGCAATGTCTCTCTGGCAGAGGTGACAATAACGCTTTCCTTTTTCTATTTGTGTAGTTAATTGCACTGTATTGTTCGCCTGTGGTAGGCGAAGGCTGTAATCATAGCGTTTGTTGTTGGAGTTATGGTAGTCGTGGTTGGCTCCGCAGTCGTAGTCGTTCTCGTTGGTTTATTTATAGAATTGGTTTATTTGTAGACAAGTTAAAGGTGTTCCAATGGGTGGTAATAGTAGCCCAATTATAGCTTACTTGTTTTTAAGCTTTATAAAATATGAATTTGTTCATAACTGTGTAAAAAACTAAATATAAACTATGTAAATATATGAAATATATGTTTCGATACATTGATGATATATGTGTATTTAATTCTAATAATTTTGATTCAATAAGCGAACAAATTTATCCAGAAAGCCTTATTCTTAACAAAACCAATATTGAAGGTGTATATCTAGATATGAACATTAAATTAACATTAACTAAAACTACTTTTAATTTATATCGTAAAGATGACATATTTAAATTTACAAGAAACATATTTTTGCATGAGCATTCATGCATACCATATAATATAAAATATAATACATTAAATAATGAAATTTTAAGAATTGCAACAATTTGTAACGATATTGGCTTTCTTCAAAATCATTTAAATAATTTAATAGATGCATATTTTAAACTAGGTTACTATAAAAATAACATCAAGCAGAAAATAGTAAAATATAAATCAACACAATAATATAAAGAATAAATTTAAACTCTTAAGTGGTAAATTTTTATGAATAGATAATAAATAATATACTTTGTATTAGAATTAGATACTAGATAGTTTTATCAGAGGAATTACATCATTAGCATGTATTTGGCCCCGCTGCTATGTTGGGTAGAGGAGTTAGGGGCCGAAACCTGATAGCATAGCAGTTCCTACTGATTACCTCTAATTCTTATTCTGATACAACGTCTGTTATTTATTAGTCAATTCATAAAAATTACGTTTATTTTAAATTTCAATTTTTTATTTTAACTTGATATAAATTGTAAAAAAATCTAAAAACAATTATTAATTTTATTATTTAATTACTAAATTTTGATTTAGCATTATTATGTTTTGTTTATTTTATATTTATATTAAATACGTAGATTCAGTTAGCTGATTTGATTTATCTTGTATGTAATCAGTTTTATTCAGAAATTTCACTTGCAAGAATTTTTGTTAATATCATAAATACAATGCGAACAACGAAGCCTAATTTTAACGAAAATCGGATAATGATCGCTGTTATATAATGTGTGTGATAATTTTGACAGTAGATAAAATATTCACTAACACTAATGTGCTAGTTGTATGTATAATCAAATAAATTGTTTCTTCTAGACAAAAATGAAAAAAATACCGGTTGCGCATCCATATCTCAGGGACATTAAAAATACTGGAAAAAAATATTTCTAATTTTATTAATAAGAAATCAATATAAAAATGTTGCTGAATTCTGATATAAGAATCCAGAACAAAGTAATGATGATAGGACATCGCCGTCAACATCAACAACAATTGATTGAAATTGCTATTGTCAATAAGTTATACTCAATATCGTCAGATATCACGGAAGCAAATTTATATATCAGCAGGAAGTATATCTCAATTCACAGATCGGTAAAGCCAGTTTGCAAGCTAAAGTTCGATTGTGAAGATTGATTATGCGGTCGTGGACTTTAGGAATGATTACTGAAAACTTTAAACTCAGGTAGCATTTTATGTACATGAAATTACATAGAATCATTTATTTACTCGCTATATGTATGAAGTGTATTAGGATAAGACAATAAGTTCAATATTGTTTTCTTAAACATAAAGACATCGTGTTATTTTCGATAAAAAATATTAATAGAAAATATATTGTCGGAAAAGTACATTACAAATGGATTATGGACTTTAGACGGTTGATTATTAGAACTATAAGTATGAATTAAAACATGAACGATGTAGGTATTGATAATCAAATAAATAGCATGAAAATTGTCTCCTAATGCTAATTTACGAAATTACAAAGTTTTATTAATTAACAAGTGAAAATCTTTAATTTTATAGCCAAGATAAAAAGGAAAAAGGTGGATATAGGAAAAGGAGAAAGACGGAAACGTGCCTGTGGTAACTACTGAGGATAATGTATAGATTAGAGAGAAATAAGGCTTATGTGTAAAATGGAAGTAAATGATCAAGTTAATAAACATTTGGAATAGTTTGTAAATCAGATGAATATAAATCTAATTAAATTGTCGTACAATGAAAAAATATGATGGCACTTTAAATATACTCGAAAGTTATAAAAATGTGTGTTTGCAAGAGCGAAAGTGCTCCATTGAATGATAAAAATAAATCATGTATTAGTGTAATTTATTTTTCTATAACAAATTTTGTTCATAGAATACTGTCCTATAAATCAAATCAGCTAACTGAGTCTACGTATTTAATTTAATTATAAAATAAACAAAACATAATAATGCTAAATCAAAATTTAATAATTAAATAATAAAATTAATAATTGTTTTTAGATTTTCTATAATTTAAATCAAGTTAAAATAAAACATTTAAATTTAAAATAAACATCATTTTTATGAATTGACTAATAAATAACAGACGTTGTATCAGAATAAGAATTAGAGGTCATCAGGAGGAACTGCTATGCTATCAGGTTTCGGCCCCTAACTCCTCTACCCAACATAGCAGCGGGGCCAAATAGATGCTAATGATGTATTTCCTCTGAAATAACTATCTAGTATCTTATTCTAATGCAAAGTATATTATTTATTATCCATCCATAAAAATTTCCCGCTAATGCTTTAAAATTTATTTTTAAAATTATTATGTTGATTTATATATTTTACTATTTTCTGCTTGATCTTATTTTTATAGTAACCTAGTTTAAAATATGTATCTATTAAATTATTTAAATGATTTTGAAGAAAGCCAATATCATTACATATTGTTGCAATTCTTAAAATTTCATTATTTAATGTATTATATTTTATATTATATGGTATGCATGAATGCTCATGCAAAAATATGTTTCTTGTAAATTTAAATATGTCATCTTTACGATATAAATTAATATTAGTCTTATTTAATGTTAATTAAATGTTTATATCTAGATATACACCTTCTTGTGAAGGTGTATATTGGTTTTGTTAAGAATAAGGCTTTCTGGATAAATTTGTTCACTAATTGAATAAAAATTATTAGAATTAAATACACATATATTATCAATGTATCGAAACATATATTTCATATATTTATATTGTTTAGATTTAGTTTTACACAGTTATGAACAAATTCATATTCTATAAAGCTTAAAAACAAGTCAGCTATAATTGGGCTACTATTAGCACCAATTGAAACACATTTTACTTGTCTAAATATAGATGTCCCTACTTTTAAATAATTTTGATTTATCAAAATATTTAAGGATTCTATTAATTCAATTTTATTCATATATTTATATTTACTTGATGGTTTAATTTTTGTTAGATAGGCCTTTAATTATTATAACATATATATGTATATCTTTTTCCGAATATAAGATTAATTAATTTTACTTACGCTTCTTTAATATCTACTAAATCTAGATTTTATAAAGCGTACTAAAATCGTTTGTATTTATATTTGAAAATTTATTCCTTTTGTCTGTTCTAAAAATTCTTTTGTAGAATTAATACTGAAATAGTGTTTTATACCAGTATTAATTTCGATTACCTTGCAATATTTTTTAAATGTGCTTTAAGTATTTTATTCATATAGACAGAAAGTGATTTTAATGTACATTTAAAGGCACTACATATGAACCTAGGCTTGATTGGATTTTTATGTAATTTTGGATTCAAATATAATATAGGTATAGTTTTATTATCTGATTCAACCTTTATACTTTTTTTATCCATTATAGAACAGTGACTTGTAATAATTGTTTCTAAACTCAACTCACTACGTTCATATGTTGGATTTACATTTAAATCATTAGAATTAACCTCTTTCATTAGTATATAATAATAAAGCTTTTTGCATATGAAGACAAAGTTATTACTAGCTTTATCAATAGTTGTTATTATATAGTTATCCTTTAATTTAGTAAGTTCTTTATACATATCTTTATTAATTTTATCTTTCCTTTTATAATTGTTTGTTATTTTCATTTTATTTTTAATTTTATCAAATATATAATATTTCCAAATTTTTATCTTTGATATATTCGAGCTTTCACTATTAATCAGCTTACTATAAAATAATATAAAACGTCCTAATATAAAACTCAGAAAATATTAAGTGTTCAGAGTTGTTTGAATGAACTTCACGACTTATAAAGAAAATTATAAATTATTTAAAAATTTATGAAAATTGTTCTTTTATGATGATGCTAATAGTAGATTGCGAAATATAAAAATACCGCAAATCAATGAAACGCGAAATATCGTTCGGATCAAATATCTCAAAAACGATAGATGGCCGAACACTACGAAGCGTGTCAACGAAGACTTGTCGACGAAGCACAAACAACTGAATCTCGAGCCCGACTCATCGCACTACCATCAATGTGGTCCGGGGCGTTACTTGAAGCACTTCCGATCACATCGGTCGGTACACGACTTGATGACCGATCTATTTCTATTGTCGTAACGTTGAGGCTGGGTGTTCAATGCTTTCAACGGCATCGGTGTATCAACGAAGTGTCGGTCCCGCAGCACAGTGCTCATGACTTAGACTGCAACAAGATAACGTCTCCTCACCATCGACATGTTGAACCAGCAGGCTTAGCGCGAAACGATGGCAAAATCCCCGATGGTTCGACTCTTATGCCATGTGAAGCTGGCCGTATACTCATTTGAGATTTCACTTGCCCGAACATCCAAGCCGCCAGTCATGTCGCACATGCGGTGTCTTCTGCTAGCGCTGTTGCAGTCCACGCAGAGCAGCTCAAACGAATCAAATACAGCTGCTTCGAGGATCGACAGTATTTGTTCGTGACCATCGCAATCTAAACACTTGGCGCGGTCGGCCCCAGCGCATCCGCGTTTTTGAGGCAGCTTGGATCAAGGGTTGGGCGGACTACCGGTGATAAACGCGCATTCAGCTGGATCATGCAACGAATCAGCGCAACTATGCAACGAGGGAATGCGGCATCCTTTTTGAAGTCGGCTAAAGATCCCACCCTGAGCAACTACCTTATTATTTATTCATATTAATTTATTTTGCTATAACAAATGTTGTTCTTAGAAAACTGTCCTATAAAACCCAGAAAATATTAAGAGTCGTTTGAACGAACTTTACGGCTTCTAAAGAAAATTATAAACTATTTAAAAAATTGAAAAATTTGTTCTTTTATGATGATGCTAATAATATATTGCGAAATATAAAAATAAAAAAAATATTTAATATTTACTTTTATCATGAAAAAAATAAAAGTTTAAAGAATAAATCAAAATTATTTATTTTTAATTAAAAAATTAAAATAAAATATTTAATTAATTTTTGGGGCGTTAGGTGCCAGTTTATTAAATATTAAACTGGCATCTATTGCGAACTAGTCTCCTTGTGGAGCGTCCCAGGCAACGTATGTTGGAATTAGTCGATCAACGGCTAAATAATTTGCCGGCATACATCAGCTGTTTGGATAGTCCTATCATAGACTATCTCAGATTCCTCCAATGACGCAAACGCCGGATTTTACAATGAACGAAAAGGCGGAAGAGAGTCGCTGAGGCCAGTTTTCTTACAGTAGTGATGTTGGATCATTAAAGGGTATTGGGAACAGGAGATAAAAGAATAAACAAAATCACTCCGATGATTCCAAAGGTCAATCAGTCAATATACGAAAACGCATAAGAGAATCAAGGAGGCCTGTTTCCTTATAAAAGCAATGTTGGATCATCAAAGGATATCGGAAACGGAATATAGCCGAACAAGCAAAATGAAGACAATGAAAATGGCATAAAATTTGAGAGCATGAGTATGTCGACGATATTCTAAAATATATCCATTGAGGAAATATCCCTACTCAAAATCTCATAAAGTTAGCCACAAAAATCTCAGCGTTAGACCCTAAACGGAGTACCCACAATAACCAAAAATATGGCGAATATTTGAGTAGTTTTAAGAGACGTTTAGGATTTTTAATAGCACTCGCAGCAGCTTGTATGTACAGTTCTCGAGCTTATAATGAAAAATCAACAAATTGTTTGCATTAATCTGATCTATTTGCGAATTATCATTTGTTAATATTTTTGAAACTAATAATCTTTTTAAAATAATTAATATTTTAATTTTTGATATTTTATTATTTATTTAATATTTGATAATTTACTAAGCAATTTTTTTTCGTTCCAATACATTAATGCAGCCAAAGATACATTACTTGTGATTTATTTTCGTAAAAATAATGTCTATATGTAACACAATAATATTAACTTTATACGAATTAATATTAACTTTATACGAATTAATATTAACTTTATACAAAATAAGGTTGATGTTATTAAAGTTTTTTATATTCGAAGAATATTCAACATATAAAGTTATTAAAGTAAAAGATGGACCTTTGCATGCAAACATTTAGCATGAACACAATATTTTTTAATTTTTCTTTTTCATTTTCACGATAAATCTTCATCACTAGGAACCGTAGTCAGTATCGTAGCCTATGTCGAACATATCGAAAATGTACGGGTTGTCTTCATCGTGGAAAATTCCGAATCATCAATAAATTCACTTGACGATATTATGGTTTCATCGTCGCTTAAACAAATCGGATCAGAGTCGTTTGAATAGGTTATTCTTTCATTGATTGGGAGAAGTTGATAAATGTAATAATCAAGCAATATATTTACGATCTTTTGAATTCGCAATGTTGAGACATCTAAACCAGTTCATCTGTATAGACATTGTAGTATGCTTGAAATTAGAATTAAAATCACTAAGATGAGTTAACAAATCATTTAAATTCAAACGACATAACTCTCCTCTTTCGTATAAATCCATCAATTTTTATGCGTTTCCTAACATATGTTTGTTGGTCTCTTTAGTTTAACTATTTTGTTCCTTTGGCATTTTTTAATCTGGCGTTTAGAAGAGCTTTTCTGAAATCGCACGAGAGAAATTGATAATAACGAATTAATAAGCAAATACAATTACATAACTAAATACATTTTAATTAAAAAATACAAATATTTATTTAACATTTATAGTTTAAAAATAACCTCATTTTTAAAAGTGAGCTAAAAGTAACATTTATGTCACTTTTACATAATGATTCAATTTGCTACTATTTCAAAATTTCCAAATTAATTAAGACATGGAGCATGCATGTAATAGGTTGTCAATAAAAATATAAAATTATAGATTTAGCTATTGAATTTACGCTATCTAAATATAGTATATTATCAACTGATATCAAATTATATAATTAGCTGACAGTCTCTCATATATAATGGTGTTGCTTGGTAGCCTAGACTTTGATTCACGACTTTCAGTCACCATGTCACTTCTAGACGATCACTAGAACCGAAATGATGGAGTACTCGGTAACACTCATCGGTATAATGAAGAACCCACTGGCCGTTTTCGTTGCTTGTGTGACATTGTGAATGAAGGCGTTTTCCGGTCTACAAAGTAACACTATTTTCTATAAATGCCGCATTTCGTAAGGAATGCTGACCGTTGTTTACTCAGCACATCCGTGAACTGCCATTATATATCACTATGCTTTCCCTACAAGGATACATAAACACCAGCCTATATTTTATATATCCACATCATACAAAGAATTGAAACCGAATTACTCTTGCAATATTAAGAGTCTATACGCATACTCAGTCATCCTATGTGCGACGACATGCATTAACAACGGCAGACGTGTTCCACCCTTAATCTGAATCATCAGAGTATTTAACATGCCCTCTGTGATGGGAGTGCGTATTGTAGTTTAACCATGCAGCAGGCACTAAATTTGTTTTAATAGACATGCTATTTTACAGGGATACACATTCCAGTGTACAAATATATAAAATATAATTTGTTGTTACACCTACCCTGGGACATCCACCGAAATACACATAAATGAATCGTTATGCTTTCCCCACAAGGAGGCATAAACCCCGGTCAGCATTCTATTTATCATTTATTCACTAAATTTTTATTTATTTTTATATATCAAATAATTTTTAAATTAGCGATTAAAACGAAATAATTTATATTAAATATTTGTCAAACTAAATTACAAAGTGCTAATTAAAAATGAACAAATCAGATCAGCTTACTGAGTCTGTATTTTATATTATTTATAAATTAAAAAATAATGCTTAATAAAATTTAAATGATAAATAATTATAAATATTTAATCATAATTATTTAAGATTTTATATGATTTATATAAGTTAAAATTTATAGTTGAGATTAAAAATTAAAGTCATAAACGAAATATAAGTATGCACCCTAAGCAGAAAGAATATGGAATAGATTATTTAAAGGAAAGACATAATAAGAGAATCACGTTAATTATAACGATAAAAGGTGTCTTAGTTTGAGAGGGTTCAACTGAAAATCAGAAATGAGCTAGGTTGCTGCTGATAATCTAGACTCATAGAGTAAACCATGAAGCTATCTGACTTGCGGGGCGCGACAACGACACCTGCGAATAATATATATGTATTTACTTACGTAGCAGATGTGTGCCAGCTACACGCTTACAAATTCACTACCAAAAAATGAATACGTCAAGCAAAGAAAGCCAAATCGAAATTTGACTTTCTTTGGCTTTCACTTCTTCCACAAGTCAGAAGAAGTGAAAGCCAAAGAGGGTAGAGTAGTTTAGGATATTTAAAGGGAGGGAATTACAGGAATGCGAATAACAGTAAACAGGACGAGAATGATCAAGAAAAGGAAGGTTGAGTAAGGAAGCGGTATGAAAAGTTACTGCACGGCGTAAAGCAACGAGAAGAAGACGAATTAGAATACGACAATAAATGATAGGCAAATCGAGAAAATCAAGATGACGGGATGTATGATCAAAACGACGAAGACAGACGATTATGATCATTTGTTAGGATAATGCGATGTGATATATTAAATCCGGTATAAATATTTGCCGGTAATATGTTTATTTTACAAAAAGAAATGAAATACAATAGATTATTTTACAATGTGAATGTTAATCTTATAAATCAAACTCGAAGATTGATAATTTATGAACACATCGAACTTATGATATTAATAATTGATTAAGAATGCTGAGATGACTGGGATATGTATTAAGAATGCACAATACCTTCCCTTAAAAGAATACTGACACAATATTCAATTATAAAATGCCTGACTGAAA
This sequence comes from Pomphorhynchus laevis, assembly GCA_012934845.2. Classification (NCBI taxonomy): domain Eukaryota; kingdom Metazoa; phylum Acanthocephala; class Palaeacanthocephala; order Echinorhynchida; family Pomphorhynchidae; genus Pomphorhynchus; species Pomphorhynchus laevis. Next base: position 38,294 of record WNNJ02003099.1, read on the forward strand.
ATCAATATTTGGAATATCCAACATGTAGTCTGGATAGATAGACAAATGCACACATTTTTCAATCACATAATTATATTTAACGATAAAAATAGTTAAATACGCTGTAAGCACTTAAAATTAGCTATATATAAGCTACAAGTACCCATCTTATAAAATAGTAAACTTTGACTACCAACTTTGTACATTATAAACCGTAATATTTAAAAATAGACAAACAACAGTTATCTAGCCATATCTGTATCCGTAATTTAGAGGACAATTTAATAAAGATTATAGAACTCGAACAGTAGACAAACAATTTTGATTGTTATTAACATTATCTGATAGAAATGTTTCAAAATCTAAAAGCCTTTATGATTTATAAAGTTACACCTAACCGTTATAGTTGTCTACGATACCGCAATATTAGTAAAAGCGAATCTAAACACAAAACTGCATATTAGTTTAGCAGATGTATTAGTATCTTAGCTAAGCTTATGATAGCTTAGCATCTTAGACGCTACGCTCACATAGCTTAGCATCTTAGACACTATGTTCAGATAGCTTAGAATCTTAGACGCTATGCTTAGATAGCTTAGCATCTTAACTAAGTTTATGAGCCTTAGCATATCGCTGTTACTTACTTTTGTCTCTTTCACTAATAGAAAAGATGAAAGGATGAAACTTAAAATTAAAATGAATTACGATAATACTGTGAAATTGTTAACATGGATAGGTATCAAACGATATATGTATGCAACATCTATTTTGCTATTTCTAAATCCAAGTGAACCTGTTGTTTTCGATTTTATCTTAACAGGTGGAAACGATGGAAAGTGAAATTTTAGATAAGGATTTGTTAAAATACTAAGGTGCGCCAAAACAAAATGATAACGAATTAAACAAATTTTTTGTTATCTATTAATTCAAGTGAACCCGCTATTGATATAATTTTGTCTACTATTTGAAAGAGCGGGAAAGTGTAACTATAAAGCAGAAAGAATTCTAAAAATATTTTACTTAATCCAAGTGAATACATTAATATTAGCAATTGCTTTTATACTATTAGAATGGTGAGTATGTTAAACCACAGCAGAAATAATTGTCATGAAAATACTGATGCGCAAAAATATTATGATAACGCATTAAGCATCTATCTTGTTATCTCCTAATTCAAGTGCACACTGTTGCAACGCTTTTATCTCTACTAATAGAAAACGTGGGAAAGTAAAACTCCAGAGCAGAAAGAATTGTGATGAAAACACTGCAAGGTGCTAAAATATAATGAAATGCCGTTAAGCATCATTTTTATTATAATTTGATTCAAGTGAATCCGCTGTCGTGTGATTTGGCTTTTATACTATTAGGAATAGTGGGAAAGTAAAACCCAAAAGCAGAAAGTATGGCCTCGAAAATAATAATGATAAGAAATAATTTCATACAACTTTTTGATTAACACGAGCAGGAAAGTATAAACCTGCATGCTTTTTTACAACCTTCGGGAAGCTTAACGCAGAATGCGCCCACCACAGACGCCTAGCCTCCAATGAAGCGTTTCAACCTTAGTCTACTCATCACTACAGGGTGGTCTCATCAGTGGGGCCCTGTAGCTACACGACTTCGACAGTACTTAATCCTCAAGTGCCCTTAGTGAATTCCTTCAGAGGCTTACTGAGGATTAAGTACTGTCGAAGTTATGTAGCTACAGGGCCACACTGATAAGACCACCCTGTAGTGATGAGTAGACTAAGGTTAAAAAGCCTCATTGGAGACTAGGCGTCTGTGGTGAGCCCATTCCGGTTTAAGCTTCCCGACGAAGGTTGTAAAAAAAGCATGCAGGTTTATACTTTCCCGTTCGTATTAATCAAAAAAAGTTGTATGAAATTCTTTCTTATTAATATACGTTACCTGTAGTTTCAATAATAAAAAATATTTTCTTAAAAAACTAATGTCGGTTTGTAAATAAATACAGAGTGAAAACAAAAAGAAAGTTAAACAAAATTCTTTACTACATGCATCGTTGTCTGTTTACACCTCTTCTATTCCGTTACTGCCTTAGGTCCAGTGGGATCTACAGGGGCGCCATGGAAGACGACCACCTGCAATTTAGCGGAGTTTAAAATAAGATCGGACAAGGGTAGCTGGTCTTTGAATCTTAAAAAGAAACGGTTGATGTCCGAGACTACGTTTTTACACATGTGTCCAGAGAACAGGGCTGTGGTATAATCATCGTATACCACTAGACATTGTTCGGGTTTAAATATTTTAAAGAGTACAATGGAGGCAGCAAGAAATAAGATAGAGAAAGTGGGGATCCTTGAGGTACACCTGTAATAGGGTAGAACTGACGCGCATCAGGGTCGTTTTCATCAATGAATCGCTTGATGTACGGCAGTATCTCCACCCTGCTAACAATTCTTACAGACAACCCGATAGACCTGAGTGAAGAAATAACAAAAAAATGGAGATGCGGTCAAATGCAGCAGAAAAATCAAGGAAAACAGCCACCGCAAGTTGATGACTATTCTCCTGACAAAACTGATGTACTTCACCTATACCTGAATGGACCGAGCGCCCTTTGACAAACCCATGGAAACCTGGTGGGATTAAATTTGGCCTACTCAGATGATCGCGGATTCTATGCGCGAGCCCATTTTCTTAGATCGAAACAAGGGAATTTTGAATCGAAATGGGCCGCAGGTCTTTAGGACACGAGACCACATACTTTTTTGGAATTAAAATTCGTCTACTAATGTTGATGCCGGCCACATCGGAAGGGCATCTAAAAGCATTGTGACGGCCACTTCTCTTCTTTGATCGGCTGTCAAAAGCTGACAGACACGAGAAGAGAGTGGAGCGACTGATTTGGAGGTTCCCGGAAGAGGCCTCCAGGAGTTAAGAATATCTGTGACAGATAAATCTCTTCTCCTGAAGTCTCCAAAGGGCGAGATTGGCTGAGGTAATTAAGTGGCTCCATAATTATGTAGGGATAGTGACTCCTCCAAAATTTTATCAAGACCTATTTTACCAATCCAACCCAATGCCCTATCCGTCTAACAGACAAACTTCTTGAATATCTTCCAGAAGGAAGACTGGGCTGGATTAAGGGAAGCAATGCTTGCTTTATCCTTACCCAGTTGGAACCTATATATCTAGTGCTCCAATATATTTCCGAGAGAACTCGTCTGGCAGAAACAGAGAGATTGGGAAGACGGAGCATGTAAGCTAAGTTCTTGAGTTTTGTCGTAGTGGGATTGTAAATCCGACTTTTGTAGGTTGTCGAAAGCAACGCGGTAGTCTGCGGAAAGAAGTAGGATTTAAATTCGCTTAGACTCTCATTACCAATTCGTGGAAAGCGTTGGATAGCTGTCTGAAAGAAAGCCACTCTAACAGCATCAAAGTGGAATCTCCTTCGAAGCACCGTATCCTCTTCTATCCGCCAACGAATCAAGTCATGACAGGTGGACAGATGTTGTCGCGACTGCTCTGTACAGTGGGGTTTTAACAACCACATCTCATGGAGCATTAATAAGTCGAGGAGAGAATTTGTTGATGTCCAGTGAAAGGTGGGGAACGGTGGTTTATGAATAAGATAACCGTTCCTGGCTCTGCGGAGTCCTCATTAATCCAACGACCAGTTCTATCGTTTAAGTCACCTAGTACTATGTCGTAACCGCTGTCAATCATCCTATCCAGGAGGTCACCTTTCTTGTGAATCTCCCCTGGACGAATGTAGACATTGGCTAGACTGAGGCGTTTACCGTTTTTACAGAGTGAAACTACTAAACAAGACAGGGCTGGACATCCTCGAAAATATTGATGTGCAAAAATATAATGTTAACGCATTAAGCATCTATCTTGTTATCTCTTAATCCAAATGAATACACTGTTGCTCCTTCATAAATATCCTTCATAAGCTATCTTTACCTTTCCTTTATTGCTCCTGATTATATTTTCTTTGAAAATTTTCATTTTAGGGGTAAATAAATTTTCAGGAGATTTTTACCCCAAAAATCTCCTGAGGAGATTTTTGCGCTCAACGGTTTGGGACATGTAAAAGTAAATAATTCCCGGAAGCAAGATGGTGGGATGTCTGATCAAAATGACGAAGACGGAGGAGAATTCGGACGGCTGCGTTTACGATGCGTTGTAGTGGAAGAAGAGTGGATTTAGGTGAGTTGGAAAATAGACTAAGACAGTAATCAAGTCTTGATAATGGGAAAAAATATATGAGAGTCGTACAATAAGGGAAATTGATCAATCTACGAATTTGACAGAGTTTGCGAAGAATCAGGTGGATGAGTGTACTTTATCTCTAACAGAAGATTTAAGTGAAAGTCGGTTGTCGAAATGGAAGCCTAAGAAAACGAGATTGTCAACGATAGGAAAAATTGTATTATTTAATGATAAAGAAGGAGTTTCTAAGTTGGGGCGTCGAGAAAGGATTCTCATTATTTTGGATTTATTAGGATTCAGAATAAGACGAAGGGAAGAAAAATGACGCCAAATTGAGGTAAGACAGTTGGAAACAGAAACACTTAGTTGTGTTTCTGGTGCATGAGCATATATGAGAATGTCATCAGCATATTTCATAGCATGTAAGTTAAATGTATGAGAAATAGAAAACAAATCACCGAGAATAAGAGAGAAAAGCAAAGGGCTTATTACGGAGTCTTGTGGAACAGCGGAAGGATGGAAGAAGGATGGGAAAGCGAATAATTAAAACAAACGCGAAAATTACGGTTTGATAGATATTAAGAAAACCAAGCTACAGTGGGTAAAGAGAAGAATCGATGGAGAAGAATCGATGTAAAGAGAAGACGATGGAGAAGAATCGATTGATCGGTGATGTCAAAAGCAGATGAGAGATCAAGAGAAACTATGACACTACATAATTTTTGATCGCGCGCGAGATGAGTAAGTCATTAAAAGCTTAGACAGGCAATTTCAGAATAGTGATTAGAGAAAAGGCAGCTTAGAAGGTAGGAAACAAGTTGAAGGAAAATAGATATACATTAACTTGCTTGAGAGCAAGACGTTCAAGGTGTTTAGAGAGGGTTGAGTGAAGTGGAATAGGACGGAACGAAGATTGTAGTGAGTGTCCAAAGATTACTTTTTGAGGGGAGGACGAATATTGGCGCATTTCCAGTTGGAAGGAAATGTGCTGCTATGGATAGACAAGTTGAACAATGTGGTTAGGAGGGTGAGATATATGAGCAAATATTTTTAAGCAAGTAAGTGAAATTTGGTCAAAAAAAGATGTTTTATTAGGTAATGATAGAAGAACCGAAGACACACAAAGCAGAAAGAAGGCGGAGGAGCTGTGGGAGGGAAGTATTCAAAGAGAAGAGATGATTTAACGGGCTAATGGGTAGAAGAGAAAATGAATTAGATAGTTAGATTGTAGATAGTAAGAAAATTCATCAGGATTTATGATAAAATGGGTAAATGATCTTGAAAGAATTGAGTTTAAGATTAACCAATGAGATTTAGAGTTGGAAGATGACTCGAGTTAATTTCGCCAAAAGAAAGTACGTTTAGTACGCATAAGAATGAGATGGGAACGGCAAAGAGAAAGATAGGAAGCACGGGGATTTGGAGTGAGTGAGTTTGGAGAATGTTTAAGAAAGCGATTAAACACACGAAAAGAGTGACGGAGTCGACACAAGAGTCGAAATCGAACTAGGAAGCATGGCGCGAGCACTGTCTCCGATCGTTGAACCCAAAAGCTTTACTGAGCCAGGTTCAACCGTCTTGACAACCGGCAACAAATGCGCGATCGCAATCGAGAAGGTGGAACTGTGTGATACGACTTCACATTTGGACGGATTAAGTTCGAGGCCTAATTCCCTTCCTAGATCAAGAATTTTGATAATATCGTTGCAGAGTGTTTCGCTATCTCCCTACAGATGAGCGTTATCCAGATACCAAATGTTGACCGAACTTGTTAGGGATTCCACCAAATGATGCACAGCCAGTGAAAAGAGCAGGGGGCGAGTGGATCGTCCTGTTGTACTCCCTCTTGAGAGAGTAGGACATCGGTTCCGTGGAATAACCAAGATGTGTCGCAGTAGCAGCTTCTGACAAGGAATTAAATCTCGGGTGTATGCATTTCGACTGCTCGAATTACGGCCGGTCGTCCCACGCAATAATATGCATTCCGAAAATCTAATTTCAATATCCCCGTATTGTGTGGCATTAATCTGATTTGCGTACGACAATCGTGTACCGCGGCTTCTGCTCCGTAAGTTGTACCGACACCGAACTGTTTCGGTGAAATAAGGTGGGTGGCCTCCGGTGTGACTCGGTAGCATGCCACTTTGGCTATGAGACGACGAAGTACATTACCGATCGCGATCAATGAAGTCCACCATCAGGCTTTTCGAGGACAATTAACTTAGCCCCAAAGAAGAAATGGCTAATCTCTTTCGGAATTGCCCCGGACATCACCATTGACGAGAAGTTCGCGATTTCTTGTAGCAACACTTAACCTGCTGCCGTGGAACTGGAACCCGTAAGGTCCTCCAGGTGCAATGGGCTTAAACCGTCAGGTCCACCAGCCGCACTATTGGCGAAGGAACTGATTGCGCGTGTGACCTCATCTATGCGGGTTGCCTCACAATAAGCTGAGTTATCGGGAAGGTCTTCCAGTCTTCCGGAATCATGGATTTGACGAGGAGGGGGTAATCGTTGTAAGGCGCATGACGTGTCGGAACTGTAATTTGCAAAGCTGTGTTTGCTCGTTAACAAACGAATTGCGCCACGAGCGTCCCCAAGTTCCACCTTTTCAGAGATTTTCCTGCATAATTCTTCATTGTCGTCACGATTACATTTTCGCTTTTCGGTTTGATCGAGATGTGAGTGCATTTTGTACTGCTATTGTAGACATCCCCTCTACCTCCGAGGAATAATGTCAGGCCGCCATTTTGACAAAACTGGTTAGAGTGCCGGTATGATGTGTCGCTGGTACACATAGACAGTAGCGAGGGAAAAGTAACAAATATTGCTACGCTATCAGATCAGACGGTGCCTCGGATACTGCCCGTAGTAATGACCCTAGTGTTAGCGCCACAGTCGGTCGTGCTCTCTTAGAAATTCGTCGAATCGTACGAAATCCCTCGCAAAAATATTCCCCTTTAAATGTGACAGGACTTTATTTACGGGGCATTGTGCTGCAATTATGTCGGTATTAAGGATAGCTGGGTTAAACGGGTGTGTGTCTTGCTCGCATGACTTTTGCATTCGATGCCGTTGATCGAATGTTCGATCTTTCGATCCATCCTTCCCACTGACGCTCGACAAGTCCTTCTCAGTTATCATGTCATTTGCTTCGTCACGGCATATATTTCCAACTGTTGCTGCGTGTGGAGCGGGTAAAAGACCAGATCCGGGGCAGCGGAAACGAGTTGGTCCATGGACTCGAATTCTGCCGTTAATAGTAAGGGCTGATAATTTCTCGCATCGCAAACACTTGCATCCGTCCTCGACAATTGATCCAAGTTTTATATGATTTTCGTCTTCTCTTGTTGGCTGTGTCATGCTCTTTTTGTATGTTAATTATTTTTTCTTTTGAGAATAAATTGTTGCCTTAGTTTTAAATTCACGTTTTCAGTACACTCTCTTTTACACATTAACATCTTCTATAAACTGTGTTTTGTCCATTTCAAGGGCAGCAGTAAATTTTTCCGGTACTTAATAGAATAATCAATTTCCCGTTACTCGATACTGGTTCGTTGGGATTCTTTTGTTATAAAGATGATGATATTGTACGAGTGTGATAAGTCGTTTGCAAGTCGATAGTCGTCTGCAAGTCGTTAATCGTTGTACATAATAATTGTAAGTATTTAATAATCAAGACAATTTTTTTAACCAGTCAATTATTTATAAATAAATAAGAATGCTAAGGATTGCGTGAAATGCCTACCCGCAAATAGATGTATGAATCAAATGCAGTGTTCACTAGTATATTTTACAGTTTCCGATCTAATCACGTCTGCAACCACAACTCTTGATCCCCGGCCAACAAATAATTATAATTTATTAAACATTACTGAACCCGTTATGTTGTAAATTGAGTGTATGGATTCCGATTAATCATTGGATACCGTTGAAAAAGTGTCACTACGCAGCATTATATAATAAAAATTAAATTGGTGTTAAATAGTAATGCAATTTGTACCGCTATTAGCATTCTCTTTTCCATAGTAAACGCAAGCAAGTCTTCATAAATTAAATTTGCTAGAATAGTATGTAGGAAGGTGGCGAGCACCGTACTCGCAACATCGAACATTTCTAACATTTTATCACCACTTGATTTAATGTGAACGTACGAAGAGAAAGTTAAGCGATTATCAAATACCATCATACCAGGTCTCCTGATTTCGGGGTATGATGTGACTACACTAACTGATCTATTTACAGTGATAGATATTCCTTTAAATCAAAAATCGCGTTTAAAAACACAATTACTTCCGGCCAAGCTACCAGATATTCCTCAATGGTGTAATAACGATTGACGAATTTACATTCAATCACTTTTAGTAAGTGCCAATTCGTCCCAATAATACACAAAGTATTGTTTCTCCAAACTCTACACATTCGCACATATGACTTGGATCAAGCTATAATTCGCGCTCTTCCAGGCTTCTTTTTTAAATGTTAAACGTTTACGATCTCTAATAGCGAATTATTTGCGAGTGATCTTCGTCATTCCACATAGTGATTCTCCGATTTCTATTTATTTGATATTTATGCTTTACTTGGTAATTGTGGCCGTCCTTAGGGAGGGTTGATGCTATTGTTAAGACTGCATTTACGAGCTGGTCAATTCTATTTTATCGAAACAGTTTGTTTCCATCTCAAATTTTTTTGCTGGCACTGTACTTTACTTAATTCAATCTATAAGCCAACTATAGTACGCTACATTATTGGAAAAGTTGGTAGGTATTATGTTGGGTCGAATAATAAAGGGCGAAATCTTATAACACAGCAGTTCATCCTGATGCCCTCTATTTCTTTTTCAAATACGTCGTATATTATTTATTAGTAAATTCATAAAAATTGATTTGTATTTCAAATTTTAACTATAAATTCTATCGTTTTAGTACTATAAATTGTATCAAATCTTAAATAATCATTTTTTATTTATTTTTTTTAATTTATTTATTGTTTAAAATACGTAGACTCACTTATCTGATTTATCTTACCAATAATTATTTAGATTCATTTAATTTTTAAGTAAGTCTATTAATTTTTTAGTCACTAGAAATGTTAATAATTTACATTGTTAGAATACACTATAAGCTCGTTAATATCATACCTGGGATTTTCATATTTTTCTTGTTATGTACGGAACACGATTTATAATTTTTAATGTAATCATCAACTTTTAGAATTATATCTAAACGTTCAAGTATTTTTAATAAATTATATTGTATTTTTGTTTAGCCTTTTGTGAATTTCTGAAATGTATTCAGCATACTCTGTCAAAACAATTTAATGAGATATTTATAATATTGGATCGATATTATTCGTTGTCTCTTAATTTTTTAAATTGCTATTCGCAATTTATTAGTTCACTAATACTGATTTTTTAATTGGATTTGATTATAATAATTCAAACAAAAAAATCAAATTTGACAATTTGATTTATAAATGCATAATGCGTAAAAAATACTTAACTAAACTAAAAACAATTTATGATTATAAGTTTTTGGAAGTAAGCACACATACAATATCATCAATTGGCATCAAAACAGATTCAGAAGTTTATTTTAGAAATGTTGGCTTAATAAATAATAATGTATATATATTAATTATAATTATAAATGCAAATTATTAATTATAACTTTCTAATCGTAACCAACAAAATCTAACGGTAATTTGCTTTAAAATCGAAATGTGTATGAAATTACAAATACATTTAATACCTAATCAAAATATTTATGAACAGTGCAGTAAGCATATGCTCACTTATATAACAATTTTCGAATTATAGATTATTAGATCAGAAATGTTTTTCCATTCTTTCAGATTGTTTTAATCAACATAAAGAATTGGTTTATGCCAGATTTAACTCTGAAAATAATATTTTTTATTAATTTTATTTTGATAATTCATCTAGGTGACAGATACTTTACAGAGGACGATGGAAAGCTTATCAATTATTCAGAGGGATATTTTAGCGAAGCACTTTGAAAATATAACAGTAACAGTCAAACCGACTATTATTTATGTTCCGACAGACCGGATTTTCCACATGACGACAAAATAAACAAAGCACGATTAAATGTATTATGCTATGAACAGAGATAACTGAAAGATTTGAGCGTTTGTAAATTGAAGTCCATATGTTCTCTATATTTGCTTAGTATTAAACAAATGATGCTTTTAACCTAAAAAATGAAAGATTTGAACGTTTGTAAATTGAAGTCCATATGTTCTCTGCATTTGCTTAGTATTAAACAAATGATGCTTTTAACCTCTATGAATACTCAGCTTTGCAGCTAATGACGGTGACTGCCCCAAAACGGAGTGTCACAATAACCAAAAATATGCCGAATATTATAGTAGTTTTAAAAGACGTTTAGGATTTGTAAAACAACTCTTAGCAGCAGCTTGTATGTACAGTTCTCGAGCTTATAATGAAAAATCAATAAATTGTTTACATTAATCTGATCCATTTGCTAGTTACCATTTATTACAATTTTTGAAACTAAAAATATTTTTCAAAGAATTAATATTTTAATTTTTCATATTAGATAATTTATTCAGCAAATTTTCTCGCTCCATCCAAGTAATGCAGCCAAAAGATACAATACTTGTTTTGTATTTCCATAAAAAACGTCTCTATCTAACACGATGAATATTATTTGCTATATTAATATTAACTTCATACAAAATAAAGTACGTGTTAAAAGTTCCTTTTATATTCGAAGAATATTCAACATATAAAATTATTAAAAATTAATTATAACATTATTCTTTGCGTGCAAACATTTAGCATGAACACAATATTTTTTAAATTTTCTTTTTCATTTTCACTGTAAATCTTCATCACTACAGTAGGAATCGTAGTCAGTATCGTAGCCTATGTCGCACATATCGAACATGTACGGGTGGTCTTCATCGTCGGAAAAATCCGAATCATCAATAAATTCACTTGATGACACTATGGTGTCATCGTCACTTGAAGTATCCTCATCAAAGTTTGTTAAATTGAATATGTCTACATTGTCACGGCATCCTGGCCTGTTCATCTGCATAAACATTGCATGATTTAAATTAGAGTTAAACTCTCTAAGGCTTGTGAAGAAATTATTAAAATTCATCAGACAAATCTGAATTTTTTCGAATATATCCATTAATTGTGATGCATTTCCTAACAGATGTTTGTCGGATTCTCTATCTTGACTATTTTGTTTATTAGGCATTTATTAGTCGAAGATAAGAGCTTTCTGAAATCGCATGAGAAATGGATAATAAAGAATTGATTAGCAAATACATTTACATAATTAAATATATTTTAAATAAAAAATACAAATTTATTTTACATTTATAGTTTAAAAATAACCTCCTTTTTAAAAAAGAGAGGAAAGTAACAGTTATGTCATTATTACTTAAAGATTCAATTTGCTACTATTTTAAAATTTTCAAATTGACAGCGAAAATCAGGCATGTTATAGGTTACCAATAAAAATATAACATTACAAATTTAGCTATTGAAATTACTGTATCTAAATATAGTATATTATATACTATATAATATACTATATATATATCTCTTTATGTTTTATCTCTTTTTATCCTTTTATCTCTTTTGCGGACGATATCTCTTTATGTTTTCGCAGGACAATGAATTTTTGTAAAATGAGGAGACTACTAAGCCAAACGATTGCCGTGATATAGGATAGGGCTAAAAAGTTAGATCTCTACCTAAATGAGTAAAATGTAAATACTTCTTCTGTCGATGTAAGAAGACGAAAGAACTCAAATGCAAAGTTTAATAGGTCTAAAGGCTGGTAAACACCTTAGAATATTAAGAAGCTATTTTTTTCGCCTAATCTATCACACATGAAAGACTTGAGTCTCGCAAAAAACTTTTCAGAAAAGGGTTAACATTAGCCTCTAAGGCCAGTAAACACATTGCTAAAAGCAATGAGATTATTATAGTCAAAACGTTTTGTTGCTTTGGTCTTTATTTTTACTCAAGAAATATGCCTCCTGGGCAGAAGGTTATATTTATTCGTTCTTTAATTAAGTTAATTCAAATGCATTTATGGAAATGTGAGGGATTTAGTCTTGATTTTGAGATGTTATAAGTTTTTTTCTACAGAATTATATGGAAAATACCTAAAAATAGTAAACTGGGCATTTTACTTGCCAAAAGAAAAACAAAAAAAAGAAATTTGCTTAATTCCTTGTATAAACTTAAAGTTGTGGATACCGCCGATTTGTTATGCTTTTTAGATAGGAAAGCCTCCCTGACAAATATAGAAAAGAAACTGCTGGAACAACTGATTTGGTCAGACCTGTTTGACAAAGAACTATGGAGGGAGATTGTTTAAACTAAGATCTCGAAGCGGTATAAATATTATGTTCTCATACTCTATTCTCTGACTTTGAGTAGCAGCATCTTTCGTTCAGAATAACTCTTAATTCTGTTATGTATCTATATTTATTGTTTTTTTTCGTCTGCATATCATGTTATACTTTATAAATAAATAAGAATGCTAAGCATTGCGTGAAATGCCTACCGGGCCAACAAATAATTATAATTTATTAAACATTACTGAACCCGTTATGTTGTAAATTGAGTGTATGGATTCCGATTAATAATTGGATACAGTGGAAAAGGTGTCACTACGCAGCATTATATAATAAAAATTAAATTGGTGTTAAATAGTAATGCAATTTGTACCGCTATTAGCATTGTCTCTTTTTCATAGTAAACGCAAGCGAAGTCTTCATAAATTACATTTGCTAGAATAGTATGTAGGAAGGTGGCGAGCACCGTACTCGCAACATCGAACATTTCTAACATCTCATCATTACTTGATTTAATGTGAACGTACGAAGAGAAAGTTAAGCGATCATCAAATACCATCATACCAGGTCTCCTGATTTCGGGGTATGATGTGACTACACTAACTGATCTATTTACAGTGATAGATATTCCTTTAAATCAAAAATCGCGTTTAAAACCACAATTACTTCCGGCCCAGCTACTATATATTCCTCAATGGTGTAATATAACAATTGACGAATTTACATTCAATCACTTTTGGTAAGTACTAATTCGTCCCAACAATACACAAAGTATTGTTTCTTCAAACTCTACACATTCGCACATATAACTTGAATCAAGCTATAATTCGCGCTCTTCCAGGCTTCTTTTTTAAAGGTTAAACGTTTACGATCTCTAATGGCGAATTATTTGCGAGTGTTCCTCGTCATTCCACATAGTGGTTCTCTTAAATACCATGTGTACAACTTGTTATTCTACTACCGGTTTCTATTTATTTGATATTTATGCTTTACTTGGTCATTGTGGTCGTCCTTAGGGAGAGTTGATGCTATTATTAAGACTGCATTTACGAGCTGGTCAATTCTATTTTATCGAAACAGTTTGTTTCCATCTCAAATTTTTTTGGATATCAAGAAATGTTGTATACACGTTCTTAGTGTACAACCTCGATCCAGACCCTAAGAAAGTTGAACTGTATGATTTTGAAAAGACATCCGAAGTAAATATCAAGTGCTTTATGAAATCTAAGAGGATTGATTGAAGTAATCATATAGCTACAGTATCCTTCAAGCCGTCTCAGCTCGCTTTTGTCCTTTAATTATTGATTCAATTATTCTAACTTTAAAAATCTCCAACACACCCCAACACATCAATATCAACCTATTGACATTGTTCATACTTTTGTTTTTTTTGTTATTTTGCATTTTATATTTAGCGTAGAAACTAAAATTTGTAATTTGGTGGACTTGTAATTGGATGTATATATTCACCCTGTACTTTTTGAATGTTCGAGTACTAGACGAAAACATTAATCACGACTGGATCTAGTTTGTAATTTACCCTTAAGTAAAAGGCTTGAGAGGACATATTTTGATTTTTGCCTATACAATAATCATGATCTACCTATCTAGAAAGCATTATAGATTAAATTAAATAAGCAAACTGAGTCTACGTATTTTATATTGCAAATTAAAAATAATGCAAAATAAATGTTAAATAGTTAAATAATAAAAAATTAATTAATAATAAATAATTGTTATAAGATTTTATATTATTTATATCAGGATGAATTATAGACTGAAATTAAAAATAAAAATCAATTTTTATGAATCGACTAAAAGATAACAAACTATGTATCAGAATAAGGATTAGATGTCATCAGGAGGAACTGTTATGTTATCAGGTTTCGGCCCCTGTTCCTCTACCCAACATAGCATTTCATTTTCATGTACATCGAAAACGTGAAAAATATGAAGAGAGGATTCAATAAATTGAACATAATAGCTTTTTCCGTTCATATGGCCGACACAACCGTCACAGCAACTATGTTCAATGCATGTTTAAGGAATATAATCTGGACAATTATATATCGGCGAAAGTGGGACTGTGTATCATATAGTATATGGTTACGTACTCAAAAAAAGGCATTTTATTGACCATAATTGTTAAATAAAAATCGCATTAATATTATTACGATAATACACTGAAACTGATAAGATTGAAGAGTTTTGAATGAAGTATATATGAAAGAGCTATTTTATTATCTCTTTATCCAAGTAAATAAGTTTTTTATTATTATTTTAATTCTATAATACTAGAAACGGTGTTACAGTGAACGATTAAGTTAAGTGAAAAATGGAATCAAAGCAAACGATTATGATTAATTTAAAATTGATATTAAGCTAAATTAAAGTTTAAAAACTAAATTTAAATACAATTTGGTATTGTATTTTAGTGCACTAAATGGAAAAAACAGAAATAAAAATACAAAACAACAATTTATCATTCTACATCAGAGCATACTGCTAAAAATATGTACATTTGATTGTATTATTGCTGCCAATGTAACAAAAAGGAGTTTCTTAAATAAATAACTTACAACTACTAAATAACTAAAAAAAGAGAGAGAAGAAAAACAACAGTTTAAGGCATGACAAAAACCAAATCAAGACATTCAGTTTTCACTATGTTGTCACGGCCACAGGTCCAGCAGAATCTGGGCCCTTCAGACAATCCAGCGCGCCGCTCTCCGACTGAACCACCAAGGGTCTTTCATCCCGAAGAGTCCAATCGAGACGGACTATGCTCTGTAATCGCAAAATGAGGAGCTTGAGAAACCTTAGTCTTTGCTCTGGCTGACGTCCTCTGGAAAAGAAGACTAATCCCGAGATATACCAATTACCTTATAGGCGCACTCGGGTTTTCCCTTTCAAGTACAGATGCTGAGTCCGTTTCAGGGCCCACCTAGCTTTCTTCAGTATACGTTTAAGTCTATCCAGGTCAGCTTATTCCGTCCGGTTCACCGTAAGGTGAACCCCAGGTATTTTACTCGAATTGTGAAGGTGAGGATGGGTTCAGAGGAAAATATGGAGGAGAGCGCAAAGAGTGCTAATCTCTTAAGTTTTTGCTTTGTAGCAGGGGTGCCATGAAAGACAACCGCCTGCGGTTTAGAGGAGTTTAAAAAAAGGTTGGATATGGGTAACTGGTCTTTTAATCTTAAAAAGAAACGGCTGATGTCAGAGATAACATCTTTGCACCTGCGTCCAGAGAACAAGGCTGTGGTATCATCAACGTATACCACTAGATTTGATCACGTTTAAATGCCTTGACTAGAACAATGGATGCAGCAAGGTACATAATAGGAGAAAGTGAGGAGTCTTGAGGCACACCTGTCATAGGGTTAAACTGGCGTGCATCATGGTTGTTTTTATAATAGAACCGATTTGTGTACAGCAATATCTTCACCCTGTTATTCTTGCAGGTAACCCGAGGGACCTGAGAGAGGAGATAACGAAGGGAACAGAGATTCGGTTAGAAGCAGCAGAAAAGTCAAGGAAAAAACCACAGCAAGTTGATGACCGTTATCCCGACAAAACTAATGCACTTCACCAATTGCTGAATGGACCGGACGCCCTTTGACAAGCCAATGAAAACTCGGTGGGATCAAGTTACGTCTACATAAATGGACGCGGATTCTACGCGCAAGCGCTTTTCATTGACAGATGAGGGAGTTTTGAATGGAAATGGGCCGCAGATCTTTAAGACAAGTGATCACTCTTTATTTTATAAAAAAAACTCGATGGTTGATGTTAATGTCAGCAACATCTGACGGGAAGGCTAATAACATTGTGAAATCGATCTGCTTTCTCTGACTGTCTGTCAAAAGTTAACAGACCCGAGTGGAGAGTAGCGCGTTTGGTTTGGAGGTGCCGAAAGTGGCCATTAGAGTTCAGGATATCTGGAACAGATAGATCCTTACTCGTGAAGTCATCTCATGGCGGGATTAATTGGGGAGATTGAGTGGCTCCGTAATTATGTATGGATAGTAATTTCTCCAAAACTTTGTCAAGGCATATGCTACCGATCCAACCCAAGGCTCTATCCTTCCAACAGACAAACTTTTCCTTATTGAATATCCTCCAAAATGAAGAGTGAAAAGGGTTAAGGTGATCAAGGCTCGCCTTATTCCTGCTCAGCTGAAATCTATATCTAGAGATTTAGTATTCATTCGGGAGGGTCTGCCTGGCGGAAACAGAGTGATCGGGAAGGTGAAACATTTTGGCCAGGACCTTGAGTTTTGTTAGAGTGGGATTATATAAACGACATCTATAGGTATTCAAGACAAGCTCGGTAGCTTGCGAAGAGAGGAAGAAATTAAATTCGGTTAAACTCTCATTACCAATTCTGGGAAAGAGTTGGATAGCCGCCTGAAAGAAGGCAACTCTGATGGAAACAAAGTGGAACCTTCTGCTAAGCAACGTATCTTCCTAAATCCCCCAGCGAATCATGCCATGTGTGGTGGTCTGTTTTTGGCGGTACTGTTCAATACAGATGGGTTTCAACAGACCCACTTATAGAGCAGTAATATGCCGAGGAGAGAATTAGTTGTCGAGCAATGAAAGGTGGGGGCGGTAGTTTATGAATAAGGTAGCCGTTCCTGGCTCTCTGAGTGCTGCATGTATCCAACGAGCATTAAAGTCACCGAGTAACACGTCATAGTCACTACCCAAAATACGATTCAAAAGCTCACGGTTATTGTAAATTTCCCCTGGCCTGATATAAATATTGGCTATACTGATACGTGTACCATTCTTACAAAGTGATATAACTAGACAAGACAGGGCTGAATAGGAATAGTTTAAAAGGAGAGATAATCTTAAAAAGCATTTAACTATGATTAAAATACCTTGAGATGAAGATGAGTGAGAAAAATATGTACATATAATAATATTATTGCTGCCAATGTAACGTTCAGAACGTACTATATAATGGTTGTACATGCGTTAAGAATGTCAGTTTTATTGGAAAATTGTGCAGCAACAAATTTGTGCAGTTACAATTGTCGCATTGAACCTTCAGCAAAATCAAAATCAGCTTTCGATTCTTGGTCACCAACTAAAAAGAGCTTAGTCAAAAGACAGCGTTTTGTGAGAGGAATAAAAGAAAGAAGATTGATAGAGGTTTCAGAAGGGAGGTCTCTCAAGATGGATCTCAACTCTGTAAGTCAAATAGTTTCTTCGCTTAATCTTCAACAGTCAAATTGATTTTACCTATTAGAAGGGAAAAGTTTATAATAAAACTTATTTTCAATAACTGTGGCCTAGGAAATAAATGGTCAAAATATCACTGTTGCTTGGATTTCTCAATCGAAATAAAAAAAATAAAACAAATGACGTGGCAGACACGAAAGAATCGACAAAACGATACCAGGTACCGCTTCGTTATTATTTTGACTCATCAGTGCCAGGTACCTCCTAATACTGGATGTAAAGGAGGACTGGCATACGGCATGAGTATGTCAAAAGGCACTTAGAGCTAGAAAATTTTAAGCCAAAAAAGTACATGCTTTATCAAAAAGATCATTAGCTAAGAGCACTGGCTAATGCCAGCGCATTTTCTTTATTTATCTGCCAACTTATTTGTAATTTACGAGAAAATGAGAGATTTCCGTAAGCATTTTTCTGTTTGAATGATGTGGCAGCCACGAAAGAATCGATAAAACGATACCAGGTACAGTTTCGTCATTATTTTGACTCATCAGTGCCAGATACCTCCCATTATTAGATGGAGAGGAAAAACGGCAGACGGCAAGAGTATGTCAAAAGGTACTTAGCGCTAGAAAATTTCTACCAAACTAGGTACATGCTTCACCAAAAGGATCATTAGCTACGAGCACTAGTTAATGCAAGCCCATTATCTCTATTTATCTGACAACCTCTTTAGTATTTTACGAGAAAATGATAGATTTTCGAGGGTGTTTTCTGTTTGTATGATGTGCAGCACGAAAGAATCGACAAAACGATACCAGGTACTGTTTTGTCCTTTTGTTGGCTCATCAGTGCCAGGTACTTCCCACTACTATATGCAGATGATGACAGACAGACGGCAGGAGTGTGTCAAAAGAAACTTAGAGCTAGAAAATATTTAGCTCAAAGAATGTTTTGACATGGAAATGTGAGGGATTTAGTCTTGATTTTGAGATGTTATAAGTTTTTTTCTACAGAATTATATGGAAAATACCTAAAAATAGTAAACTGGGCATTTTACTTGCCAAAAGAAAAACAAAAAAAAGAAATTTGCTTAATTCCTTGTATAAACTTAAAGTTGTGGATACCGCCGATTTGTTATGCTTTTTAGATAGGAAAGCCTCCCTGACAAATATAGAAAAGAAACTGCTGGAACAACTGATTTGGTCAGACCTGTTTGACGAAGAACTATGGAGGGAGATTGTTTAAACTAAGATCTCGAAGCGGTATAAATATTATGTTCTCATACTCTATTCTCTGACTTTGAGTAGCAGCATCTTTCGTTCAGAATAAATCTTAATTCTGTTATGTACCTATATTTATTGTTTTTTCGTCTGCATATCATGTTATACTTTATAAATAAATAAGAATGCTAAGCATTGCGTGAAATGCCTACCGGGCCAACAAATAATTATAATTTATTAAACATTACTGAATTCGTTATGTTGTAAATTGAGTGCATGGATTCCGATTAATCATTGGATACCGTGGAAAAGGTGTCACTACGCAGCATTATATAATAAAAATTAAATTGGTGTTAAATAGTAATGCAATTCGTACCGCTATTAGCATTGTCTCTTTTCCATAGTAAACGCAAGCGAAGTCTTCATAAATTACATTTGCTAGAATAGTATGTAGGAAGGTGGCGAGCACCTTACTCGCAACATCGAACATTTCTAACATCTCATCATTACTTGATTTAATGTGAACGTACGAAGAGAAAGTAAAGCGATCATCAAATACCATCATACCAGGTCTCCTGATTTCGAGGTATGATGTGACTACACTAACTGATCTATTTACAGTGATAGATATTCCTTTAAATCAAAAATCGCGTTTAAAACCACAATTACTTCCGGCCAAGCTACCAGATATTCCTCAATGGTGTAATATAACGATTGACGAATTTACATTCAATCACTTTTGGTAAGTACCAATTCGTCCCAACAATACACAAAGTATTGTTTCTTCAAACTCTACACATTCGCACATATAACTTGAATCAAGCTATAATTCGCGCTATTCCAGGCTTCTTTTTTAAAGGTTAAACGTTTACGATCTCTAATGGCGAATTATTTGCGAGTGTTCCTCGTCATTCCACATAGTTATTCTCTTAAATACCATGTATACAACTTGTTATTCTATTACCGATTTCTATCTATTTGATATTTATGCTTTACTTGGTAATTGTGGTCGTTCTTAGGGAGGGTTGATGCTATTGTTAAGACTGCATTTACGAGCTGGTCAATTCTATTTTATCGAAACAGTTTGTTTCCATCTCAAATTTTTTTGCTGGCACTGTACTTTACTTAATTCAATCTATAAGCCAACTATAGTACGCTACATTATTGGAAAAGTTGGTAGGTATTATGTTGGGTCGAATAATAAAGGGCGAAATCTTATAACACAGCAGTTCATCCTGATGCCCTCTATTTCTTTTTCAAATACGTCGTATATTATTTATTAGTAAATTCATAAAAATTGATTTGTATTTCAAATTTTAACTATAAATTCTATCGTTTTAGTACTATAAATTGTATCAAATCTTAAATAATCATTTTTTATTTATTTTTTTTAATTTATTTATTGTTTAAAATACGTAGACTCACTTATCTGATTTATCTTACCAATAATTATTTAGATTCATTTAATTTTTAAGTAAGTCTATTAATTTTTTAGTCACTAGAAATGTTAATAATTTACATTGTTAGAATACACTATAAGCTCGTTAATATCATACCTGGGATTTTCATATTTTTCTTGTTATGTACGGAACACGATTTATAATTTTTAATGTAATCATCAACTTTTAGAATTATATCTAAACGTTCAAGTATTTTTAATAAATTATATTGTATTTTTGTTTAGCCTTTTGTGAATTTCTGAAATGTATTCAGCATACTCTGTCAAAACAATTTAATGGGATATTTATAATATTGGATCGATATTATTCGTTGTCTCTTAATTTTTTAAATCGCTATTCACAATTTATTAGTTCACTAATACTGACTTTTAATAGGGAAAACTCAGGTGCGCATCTAGGGCACTTGGGCTATCTCGGGATTAGTCTTCTTCTCTAGAGGACGTTCCCCAGAGCAAAGGCTAAGATTTCTTAAGCTCTTCATCTCTCGCTTACCCCAGCATAGCCCACATCGATTGGACTCTTCGAGGTTGAAAGACTTTGGGTGGTTCAGTCGAAGGGCGCCTTGTTGGATTGGTTGGAGGGCTTAGATTCCACTGAACTTGAGGTCATGAAGATGATGGAATAAGTATACGAGTTTTTTTTTCTTCGGGAAACGATGATTTCTGACGACTTTGCTTTTCTATCTTTTTTTAATTCTTTTTTTCCTGTATTATTTTTGTTAAGAAAATTATTATTATTCATCGCGCATGACCCTCAATCATAAACACTGTTTAGCGAGGATAAATTAGCAATAGTTTCAACTCATGAGATTAACGTTTTTTGCATATATTACCAAGATAGTCACATATATCATTTTTTGTTTTTTGTTCACTTTCTTTAATGTTGATTTATAAATAATTGTATTTATTTTCTATTATTAATAAATCTCTTCATTATTATTAGTAACACTTCATTATTATCAATGGCACTTATTACATCTCAAAAACACAAACCTAATTTTATTCAATGTTAGTTTGCAGACGATGACCCAGTATAATTTATTTGAAATACTGAAGGAAATAAAAGAATCGGCCATATTTTTAGTTTTTCTTTAATCCATCAAAATGAGCACTGTTAATAAGAAATTAGCTAATAAGAAATGTATGATTTGGTTCTTGTAAAGAGTGCGAACTATACGATGTCCCAATTCATCATGACGGAGTTAGATACCTTGGAAATTTTGTCGAAGAATTCTCCATATCAAGGAATGTCAGTTAGGTGGCTAGAACACGTTCTAATGATATCTACAGATCGCCTTCCTCATAGGGCTTTCCAGACTGTACTCGATACTAATGGATAGATCAAATCTCGAAACTGCCTTAAGAATGCATTGGGCTATCTGAAATATAACTCTCGTCTCTTGCCGGGATTGCGATGTCTCAATTAGCTCGGTTCGTACAATGCCTCCACGACCCGACACCCTGACTAGTGGTTGACAAGAAAAATGTTGTCATATATGCAATTACGTCTGAATACAGGTTTGTGTTGCCAAACCTAGACAATGAATTACACTACTAGCTACAAGATGCTAATTTATCTGGTCCTTAGATAAATTCACGTAGATGACATTTTTCTGATTGCTGGGTTTTCTGCCGGAACTATACTCATATTACATCGGCGTAAAGAAAATTTTACTGACATTTATCAATTGTGGTATCATGACGATGATAGCATAGATGTATTTCCAAACACGGTTAAACAGCAGACGAGCATATCCTGGACTTGATCCAAAGTTATTATATTATAATAACTTCGTTATCAAATTACATTTTCAATAATATTATATTCCATATCATATTTTTCAACAAGTTTAATAATAATATGTTCCAACTATAAACTGTTAAAAATAGTTAAAGAAAATAGAAAATGAAATAAATAGGATTAAAGAGAGTAAATCGAATTTAAGTGGAATGGAGGGTTTAATGTTTTAAAGCGTATAAATGAGAATTTAATTCAGTAAATTAGATAAAGGGGGTATTGGGTATTAAAAGAAAACTAGTATATAATATGACAAATAATTTGATAAATATCGGGATAATTTTTTCTACGGAAAAAACAATATATTTCTGGGGAGGGAAGAAACATACCTGGTCCGGAATGTGAAACTCTAGAGCAGGAAGAATTGTAAATAAATCTTGCATTCAAATTGAAAATGTAAATTGTACCTTTACAGTTTTGAAATACTTTTCGAATTTTAGTGTTGGTGTGTTCTGCAATTCTCGCTGCGAAACATGGAATCGCTTACCATCCTGAATTTGCACCGTTATTCTAAACTTTAGCTTTTAAAGAACCTATTTTTAAATGATTATTCGTTTCATATTGTCATATATTCTTTAAGTTATGCTCTGTCTATATGACGTTTGTAATTATGCTTCAATATATCTTAATAAGTAATGAGCGCTAATTATTATATCTACCGTTTGTCATAGTTGCTATATTTTAGTAGTTGTGTATCTTAACGCATACATGTAAAATAGTTGTCACCATAATTTACAATAAAATGTAAAATGGCATCTTTTGTATTTAATTTACAGTAAAAATACACTTATATTGTAGATCTTATCAACGTACGTATTTTTTAAATTTTAATATATAATAGATTCAATTAAATTGAGTGTAAGACAATTTGATTTTTGACCATTTATTCGACTTGTAGGTTGTTCAAGTTTCCATCTTACTGAGTATATATTAAGATTGCTCTTAATATCGTGCTTATAGTACGCAAAAGTAATATAAGTTAATGTAAAATAGGAAGTTTATGAGAAGAAATTTCATTCTAAGTGTAAGAGTCAAATATGATCACGTTTTCTCCAATTATAAAAAATTTCCTCTAGCAAAATTAAAAATTTAAATCATACATAAAAATATTTCTTGTGTAGCTAGTTATTCAATTGGTTTCAAGATTAGGTTAGGTTAAACATTAATTAGAAAAATTTAAATGTGCTTTAAACAATACCGCTTAAATTTGTATATAGATAAACTTTATTGTTACAGCTCTTCTGTTAACGATTAAACTCGATATTTATTGTTTATTACGGAAGAATTTAAGATTTATTTACTAGTTATTATTTAAGATTTTAAATTCTCAAATTAAATGTTATTGTATAATAAGAACACTGTAGAAGCAAAATTAAATCGTTTAATGCAGTGATGGGCAAGCTTGTACACTTCGGTTGCCGTTTTTATCCTGCTCTTACTCGATGGGCCCGATAAACTAAAAATACTTGATATATCTGAATATATTAACTTCAAAAAAATATTAAAAATCTAAAAATTCCTAAAGTAAAAAAACAACTGAAAAGTAGAGAATATGCAATGGTGTTGCATAATCAAAATTGAAATGGCAAGACGCCCCGCATGAGTCAGAAAATTTATTGAATTTTCGATTCCAGTTTGGAATCATCATCAGAAATTGTATAGAACTTAATATAACCAAAACAAATTTCACTGAAATTTGTTTTGGTTATATTAAGTTCTATGCAATTTCTGATGATGATTCCAAACTGGAATCGAAAATTTAATAAATTTTCTGACTCATGCGGGGCGTCTTGCCATTTCAATTTTGATCATTTAACATTGACTAGAGCACTTTCCGTTTCCATGATGCAATGGCGTTGCAGTTATATATATGCCGTTTCAAATTGTACGTTTCTGCACTATTTTTATCTTCTTTATATAATCAAATATTTTTACAAAATCCAAAATGTAATTTATGAGAATCTCTGCAGTCTAATGAAAGTTGATAGATTTTATTTATAGCAATCATTGATTGAACGTTTTAATTCTTGATTGAAAAAGAGCATAAATTGAAGCATTAATGAAACCCTGAAAATAATGATGATTCTTTATTTTTAAGATTCGAATAAATAAATTTAGATAAAAACTAATTTGATTTATTTTTTATTGATTATATAAATGTTCGTTTGTGCGTAGCAAAATCGCTCCTGTGTAATGTAATTTAAAGATACGATACTAATAGTTTTAATAAGAAACAATGCAAGCTTTCAACAATTGTCCATTTTAAACAACAATTTATTTTGCTAGATTACTTTAAATTATACGTTTATCGTATAACGAAGTAGTTTTTGATTTGCAATGAAGTGAAGTTGTAACCTAGTTAAATTGCAAATGTCAAAGTTTACATACATACGAACTTTGCAAGTAAAGCGTATATATAGTGAAGGAAATATTGAAACCGCCGCGTCAGGTTCATTCTGAGAATCCATATATATATATTTAAATATATCTCACGAATGTAAAAGAAACTGACACAAAGAGAAAGATAAATATATTATTTTTAAATTAAAACGTTTCGGCCACTAGCCTTCGTCAGTCAACACATCAACACTTAAATTATCAGGCTTATATCATAAACATGTACGACATCAGTTCTGGAAGAATTCTCGCTTTTTATGTAATTCCTATGCTCCCCTCTTTGTCTTTTTTACTCTTAATATCAATCAAACGGAATGGATGATCTATCGATTCAGAGTACGATCAGTCATTAATTGACCAATCCAGTACTTGCCGCTCTGTTTTCTTTATAAGTGTCAGTGATTGGTCCATCGATCAAAATCGTTTTCATTTCATGTGTGGCGTTTTCGATAATGTGTCGGATTGTACCGTCTGCTTCGTTATTTTGTTTTAGCATATCCCGTCTTCTATTGTTCGCGCGTACGTTATATTGTATAGATGTCTGTCCGATATATTGATGTCCGCATGTCATACATTTGTTTATAAAACCACTCATTTTGATTTGTAATTAAAACTACCACGAACTTTATATGATAATTTTGTTTGTTCTGACTTAAAGTCCGTTGAATCCCACATATCCTGGCAATTTTTACACTTACGATCTCCACACGCATGTGAACCTTTGTTGTGTGGCCTTTTTTATTTTTATGTTTAAGCATCTGATGCAGATTAGATGCGTTGGAGAAACGTATAATTGGTTTAAGAGGTGTTAACATGCCATCTCTTTTTAATCGGGAAGTAGCAGCGTTAATTTGCTGCTGTATTGAGGAAATAAGAGGATGAAATTCAAGGACACATGTGATAATTTTGCAATAATCGATTTTATTTGGCTTGCTAGTATTCTTCAAGACTCTCATTCTATCTAGTTTCCGTATTTGATCAAATTGTGTTTGGATCTGACAATGTGAGTATCCACGTTGTTTCATTTGACTATATAATACAGAAAGTTCTTGCACGAAGATCTTGCGATTCGAGCAAATATTGAGGGCGCGTCGAGCCTCATTGATATCAGTAAGCGTTTTAGTTGAGGTGGATGGCAGCTTTTAGCGTGTATGTATGTTTTTATACCGTCCAGTTTGTGACTTATTGTTGATTCGAGCTCACCTTTCTCATTTTTGTAAAGTAGACAATCAAAAAAACTGACTCGCTGGCTGGATAGACAATCAAGTGTGAAATTTAATTCGCAAACAGCATTAAATCCTCTCATTAGTCCCTTCAACGATTCGTCATCCCCTCGCCAAGCGATAAACACGTCATCAACGTATTTCTTACAGCATACTGGTTGAATGTTGATCGATATCAAAAATGATTGCTCAACATAAATCATGCATAACCCCGCATACGTAGGTCCGACAGGTGTACCCATAACGGTGCGACGCAGTTGTTTGTATAGTTTGCCGTTAAATGCAAAAATCTTGGACTGTAGCACTAATTTCAATAATCGGCCTATCAGATTGACGCGCTTTCTTTCCCAACCAGCTTTTATCGTTAAATTCCTAATCGCTTCAATACCGTTCTTGGTCTCGATTGATGTGAATAGAAATTCGACATCAACAGTCAATAATTTGCAATCTTTCCATGTTGTTATTTTCAGCTTTCGAAAATATTGATGAACTCGTCTGTATTAGTTACAACTGAAGGAAATGATCATAATAAAGGGAACAATTCAGTATGCAACCAAATAGAGATTTTCTCTGTAGAAGTGCCTCGTTAATTTATAATGGGACGACCGGGTGGTGGTATAATGCCTTGTGTGAATCTTTTGCAAGAAATAAAGCTTACCAGGTATCGGATTAATCTGATATAGTTTGGAACGCATCGCTGGTTCTTTAAGGGCAGATTGGATAGTTTTTCGGACAGATAGCGCAGTGCGCTTGAATTAAGTCTTTGTAACCGTTTTGTATGCTGATGACTATAGTTGCTTAGATGCCTCAATGTTAAAATCGTCCACTCCCCGTACTACGACTTTACCACCTTTGTCTGAGGGACAGATGATGATGCCATCGTTGTTTCTAAGCTCATTGCAAGCTCTTGTGTATTCCCTGTTATGATTCGAAGGTGTGTGCAAAACTGGATTTTGCTTTTAATGAAAACAAAATAAAAACTGTTTTCAACAGTTTTCAATATTAGCTATATTTAACCGTTAATGAAGGAAATGATCGTAATATAGTGTTAATACAAGATAAGGTTTTAGAAAATTGTGATAAACATCTTGAATATTATGATGATTCAAGCTAAATAAAGATAAATAAACCAATAAATTTCATTAATTAGCCATTATTTTCATTATATTATTTTTTAATTTTTAAATGGTGTAGATGTTTGTATCGCGATTTGTAGATCGTTATCTTTACGAAGTTGATAGTTCTCAGGAAAAATAAGACTCAAATCTAAATTTAAGTTGACTTTGATAATTCTCAATTTAAAAATGAGGAACTTTTAAGTGCTATTTTACTAAGTTATATGTGATAATAATGTAATATAATTAAATAATATAAAATTTCAGGAGAATGATGTTTTAAAAACACGATATATTAAATATAATCTATTTGAAGAAAATGCCAAATCTTCAAAAAAGAATACTGCATTTCAGAAAATACAAAAATTATAAATGTTAAAAAACATTTACTAAAAATCTATGTCACAATAATTATAAAATAAATTTACCTGTGTGAATATAGTAATATTAATGCAAAATTTACAACAACAAAACCGTTTTACTTAAACATATTTTTCTGTTTTTGTAAATTTTAAATACATAATGTAATAAGTATATTGAACATAGTATTGTTTTTAAAGCGAAGTTGCCGTTCAAAATGAGAGCTAGAAATATTTATATATATTATAATCAATACTACCAGATATTTCTATCTTTAATTCAATGAACACGGATTTGATTTACATCAAAAGAAGAACATTTTTCAAAATTTAGCGATGAGAATGGTTGTCTTCTGCATTAGGGTCATATAATGATGATCGGGACGAGCTGGCAGTGGAATCAATCCTAGTAGTGTCAACGTCGTCAACACGATTATCATCATTATTAGAGTCGTTCATTTCCTGTGTTGTTTTAGAAGGACTGTTATTCTTACTAGTTGTTTTCTGAATGAAGATATCATCATCACTTCCCGCATCTTTCGTTGACCCTAATGTTGCATATTTGTCAGGACAAAGAGCATCGACAATTTCTATATTTTCGTGGATATCAGTACAAACAGGGATATCACTTCCATCATTATTAATTAAATTAACACCAGCAGAATTTAAAGACAAGGCATTGTTCGTTTCCATCTGTGTTTTTAAAAAGTGTTCATTAGTAGTTGCAAAGTTTTCCGTATTCGTCGTAGCTATGGTCGCTATTTGGCTCTGACAAATATTATCATCGTTTAATAATTTTTCTTCAAGAGTTGTCGAATTAATCAAAGATGATAACTCATCGATTTTATTTAGTAATTGATAATCACCGTCCTTACTATTATCAGATGTTCGAGTGATTATCATTAAAGTACTGATTTCTTTCTGGATAACGAGTTTAAATTGCACGATTTCGTTCATTAAAATTACCATTTCCGATTCAAGTTGCTGAACTTGATACTTTAAATCGTCAATTAAATCATTATTGTTTTGTGTAGTTTGTGTTGCCGCTTGAGAAAAATGACAAGGTGCCAGCAATGCTTGTTGATTCCGTAATTGTTCTGCGGTTATAATACTTGTATCTCTGCCGTGATTACAATGTTGCAGCTGATTTGTCCGATAATTTATACATTGCGGTTGACTATTTTGAATATTAAAGTGATTAGGGTCGAAATTGCGTAGGCGGTCTTGAAGAAGATGTTTTTCATTCTCTAGTTTTCGCATTTTTCTGCATAGCTTAAGAACAAGCGCTTCTTGTTCTTGTTCTAGTGTATTTTCTAGATCTACTCGATCCATTCTCATTCTATCAAGAGCCTTTTGTTTCACATCAACATCTTCCTCAAGTTTACCTATTTTTGAAAGCAGCTTTTTAACAACATCTTCTTGCTGCTTTTCTAATGTCATTTCTAACTGATCTTTTTCTTCGCGTAACTTGTTTAACTTTTTCATCAAGTCATTGGTGAGATATTCTTCTTCTCGTTCATATTGATTAGCAATAGTTTCCTTATCTCGTTTTAATTGTCTAATAGTATCCAACAAGGCCGTTGTGACAATGCCTTCATCTTCAGACGAAGAAGCGGACGTGTGACCTCTCATTGACGTAGAAAACTGCCTAACTCGTATTTCAGCTATAAGCGATCGTAAACGTTGATTATCGAGGACTAAGTCCCGGTTCAGCCTGCATTGCAATTCATATTCTTTCTTAAATCGGTCATAATCGCACGTTGACTCAGAATTAACGATAATTGGTGAGCATTTGTCACCGAAAAGATCCTCTTTACACATTGAAGATGAATGACAGTCAGCAAAACTGATCAGCATTTTCTGCCTATCAGATGAATTTAGATCACCAGTTGGCATTCCTGCAGAATTTTCATTGTAAAAAAAAGATGGAGATAAACTTGAAGTAGCACACACAGATGACATTGATGATGAAGATGACAGATTGTGTGCATTACCATCAAAAATAGAAGAAGGATAATCAGCTCTTGGTGACTGGCAACATAGTGATGTCGTGTGATCGTGATGGCGATTGTGGTTTCGATACTGTTGCTGATGATGATGGTGACGATATCGACTATTGTGAGACGATATGCTTCTAAAAAGTCGTCGTTTCTCGTCTTCCTCTAAATTAGTATTATTATTTGCCGTCAAATTTTGTGAGTTACTTAAATTTTCAATAGATACAGCTGGTGATCTTGATGCGGACGTAACATCTGCAATACGATTCTGATCATCGCACTCTAAGGATGTAGCTTCAAAATTCTGATCACAAGTTAGATTGGAACGATCATTCGTCGATAGTTGTCCACTGATTATATCACGTGAATAACATAAAATATCAGCATCATCATCATTTGACAAAGGACAATCCGGTTTCACAATCGTAAATAATTCTTGTCCGCTACAAATGTTACTCCTATCGTCAGGTGCACAATCAATTTGACGACTTGATTCACTTGTTTCGTCAGCTTGACTACTAATGACCTTTTTGTTATCTACTGGTCTTAGATAATAATCAGAACTATCAGCTGACTTATCATCAACTTGAAACAATACTTCGACTCTCGCTGTGGTGTTGGCTGCATATTCGGTCTCAGCAACTTGTTCCGAAATGCTAATCGATGATATGTCTTTCACGTTATTTTCTCTATCCCCACTATTGTCTGACTTGTCATCACTTTTATTAAGCATGGCTTCAATTACTTCCTTGCCTTAACAACGCAGGCCCTATACTATATATAAGCACTTTATGTCACCAACAATATCTATGTCAGGTAGTGGTATCTTTCGTATATAGTAAGGATCTTAAGATTAACAACAAATAATTGTATAACAACTAAATTAATAAGAATATATTTATAAACAATATAGTCTATGTGTGTAAGATTATTAGTGAACAATATATAAATCCAAAAGTTAATCAATAAAGTAAAAGTTAGACTGTTTTAACAGATATATGATGCTTATCAGATATAACAACATATCTAATAACATAGTAGTACCTTCTGATAACTTCTAATCTCAATTCTAATACATGGGGGCGTAAAAAGAAAATTAAAATAACAAACAATTATAATAGGAAAGATATAATGAATTAAGATATGCATTTAGAACTTACTAAATTAAAGAATAACTATAAAATAACAATTATTGATAAAGCTAGTAATAACTTTGTCTGCAAATGCAAAAAGCTTTATTATGATATACTAATGAAAGAGGTTAATTCTAATGATTTAAATGTAAATCCAACATATGAACGTAGTGAGTTGAGTTTAGAAACAATTATTACAAGTCACTCTTCTATAATGGATAAAAAGGATATAAAGGTTGAATTAGATAATAAAACTATACCTATATTATATTGGAATCTAAAATTACATAAAAATCCAATAAAACCTATGTTCATATGTAGTGCGTTTAAATGTACATTAAAACCACTTTCTGTTTATATTAATAAAATACTTTAGATTTAGCAGATATTAAAGATGCATTAGAAAAATAAATTAATCTTATATTTGGAAAAGATATACATATGTTATAACAAACATAACACATATCAAAAAATTCAACCAACAAGTAAGTATAAATATATGGATAAAATTGAATTAATAGAATCCATAAATATTTTGATAAATTTAAATTATTTAAAATGAAATAAAGTGTGCACAAAAATGAGATAATAGTAGCCCAATCGTAGCTTACTTATTTTAAGCTTTATAGAATATGAATTTGTTCATAACTTCTTAAAAATACATCTAAATTATATAAAGATATGAAATATATGTTTCGATATATTGATGATATGTGTGTATTTAACTCTAACAATTTTTATTTAATAAGCGAAAAAATTTATCCAGGTAGCCTCATTCTTAATAAAACCAATATTGATGATAAAGAAAGTGTTTATCTAGATATGAACATTAAATTAACATCAATTAAAACTGTTATTAATTAATATCGTATAGATGACATATTTAAATTTACAAGAAACATATTTTTGCATGATCATTCATGCATACCATATAATATAAAATATAATACATTAAATAATGAAATTTTAAGAATTGCAACAATATGTAATGAGATTGGCTTAATTCAAAATCATTTAAATAATTTAATAGATGCATATTTTAAACTATATTACCATAAAAATATAATCAAACAGAGAATAATAAATATATAAATCAACACATTAATATTAAAAATAAATTTGAAATCATTAGCGGAATAATTTTATGGATGGATAATAAATAATATACTTTGTGTTAGAATACAATACTAGATAGTTTTATCAGAGGAAATACATCATTAACATGTATTTGGTCCCGCTGCTATGTTGGGTAGAGGAGTTAGGTGCCGAAACCTGATAGCATAGCAGCTCTTCCTGATGACCTCTAATCCTTATTCTGATACAACGTCTGATATTTATTAGTCAATTCATAAAAATTGACTTATATTTTTAATTTCAATTTTAAATTTTAAGTTTATATAAATTATATTAAATCTTATTAATTATTAATTATTTATAATTATTTATTATTTGATTAGTTCTTATTAAATTATTTAAATTTTGTTTAGCATTATTTTTTAATTTATAAATAAGATAAATTAAGTATACTCCGTTAGATGAGCTTAGTTATCTATTTGATTAGTTCATAATAATACTGTCTTATCCAAATTCTCCAATTTATAAAATTTCCGAATAGCAGAACATCTAAATATTATAAATAATATTTACATTTTCCTTTTTATTTATGTACAGAGGAGTACACACAAAATACTTCGACTCAATTGAATAATATTATTTATGATGAATAACAGAACGACATAGTATCTTTTAAAATATTTGATTGAAATTATAAAATAATTAACCAAATAAGTTAGTTATCAAAACAATATCATCAAATAATAAACCAAATAATTTAGTTTTTTAAACGTCTTTAAAAATAGTCAACATTTTAATAAAAATTAACAAATTGCAGATGAATTTAAAATACGAAAACATTATCAAGTAAGTTATATTAGTAAGGGTAAAATCAATTGTAGTTGCATTTTCGAAAGCATTCATGGGGTGTATCGATCGGTATTCTATATAAAAGCAAAAGTTATAAACTCTCCTATTTTGGATATTACAAGTAGAAAATAATACTTAAATAATTCTGCCTGATTATTTGCAAAAATAAATTACTAGAATCATAAATCAATTGAATGATCAAAATTGCAGGATTTTGACTCTATTAGTGAAATGCGTGCGTCTGTTTACAATAAATAAAATAGAATAAAATGAATTTAAATGAAATACAATAGAATTGTAACACAGTAACAGGAAGTAAACTGTAGACTTGAACTTTGTGAATAGAACCACACTGTGTAAATTTAGGAAAGTAACATAAATTAATTATTTAAACAAAAATAATTGTAGAAAAGTTGTAAAAAATAAATTCATTATAGAGTATGAAAAATGATCCACGATTATATTTTAAAATTTAATAAAAACTATTGATTATAGTTTAGCGATCTTTAAATCTATTTGAATTATCATTGAATATTTATTAAGAGCATTCTTACCATTCTTAGCATTAATACATTTTATGGTGTCTTTCGACATTCAATTATGCAGACAGAACTAAAAATTCAGATGAACCATTAGTCACACCTAGAGAAATACACAAGGAAGTCTGCAGCACAAAATAAAAGTGTAAGAATATGCAAACCAGGAATTTGGTTAAAATCCTCATTCGTTTGTGATAAATCATAACTACAGCTTATGGACAATTTCCAACTTAGTTGCAAACATACTGCAAGCACATGCTCAGAATCAAAGGAAATCTGGATTAAATCTTTAGACTCGAACCTTGAGTAACGTCGCATGACAATGTTATGAGCCATATAACATGTAAGAATAGCATTTACATTTATGCTTGTCAACCAAAGCATACTTAAAATTTACAGGCAGAGGAGCGTCAGAGTGTGGAAAGAAGTGACGATTCGTCTTTCAACAAGTTAAATACAAGTTAAATGATTATAGTAGCGTGGATTTAGAAGAAATAGTGTCGAAACTGAATAAATATATATTCATGCGTTTATTTTTGGAATCTCTACATATCAATTCCAGTGGCTACGACATACAACGATGCATGTTATTGTCTTCAATATGAAGTCCCTTTCAACTTCACAAACCATTGTAGCTAAATTCTTCCAGCACATAGTAACCTATTCAAACAATTGTTTCCCCTCTCCTTAGCTTCTGAGGGTGAGATGAAATCTCATGATTGAAATCTCTACGTATGTGGAAATTTTAATAAAATCTCAACATATGTAGAAGTTTCAATGTACGCATTGGTTTGGACTAAGGTAAGAGGGAAAAATATTTGGCGATATGTAATTAGAAAAAAATCTTAGTGGAACTTATACATGCAATTTTATAAACACCACTTATTATGCATCGGCACCATTCAATTTCATATGAAGCTAAAATACCATAAATCCACTTGGATGCGTTCTTTAGTGAATTATAGATTACATTATATACTGACAGTGCAATATGAGACAAATATACTAAACATATAATCTGCGAGACGTAATGCGTAATAGATATTGGTTTGATACCATTGAAAGTTTGATTACTATCTTTTGTTTTGCACACTGCTTAATCCTATCAATAAGGCAACAGCACGCTACATTGCAGCGTAATGCTGTTAGCTTATAGATAATATTAATGCAGCGTCCAAAATAAAGGATAGTCATCAAAATTTTAATAGTAACAATGGATGCACAGGTATATCAACTTAAAATTTGCTTGATAATATGCTATATTGCTTTATAAATTTCGATAATTAAAAAAAAGATGTTTCAACGATGAGTTCAATGACCTTAGTTATAATTTGCGAGAGTGCTTGAGATACCTTGTTTGATAATCAAGATATCAATAATCCATGGAACGTATACGATAATTTATAAACGAGGCCTGTGAAACAACAAAACGGTTGAATCTCTCCATCCAAAAATCAAGCAAATATGTGACGATGGCCACTAACAATCTCAAAACGTATACTAATGGTGAAGTGAGTGTAACGATTGAGTATCACAATCGAGTTTACGAATACTTCAAATTTGATATTCTAAACGATTTATGTACCGAATCTATCCTCGGAATAGAGTTTATGGAACGCAACCAGAACATGAAAATATGCACGGGTGGTAGTCAATCCGATCTAATTATTGCTTTTCTCAAGTCTATCGACGTTGACCCTGTTCGACCGTTCAAGCATCTTTCTCTCGGTACGAAGCCTGTTGTTATCCGTTCCAGAAAATTCAATCACGAAGACTGCAAGTTAATCAGAGC
The DNA here is from genome assembly GCA_012934845.2 of Pomphorhynchus laevis. Lineage (NCBI taxonomy): Eukaryota > Metazoa > Acanthocephala > Palaeacanthocephala > Echinorhynchida > Pomphorhynchidae > Pomphorhynchus > Pomphorhynchus laevis. Next base: position 72,964 of record WNNJ02003099.1, read on the forward strand.
TGAAATCCAGCAGCTGCTTAAAGACGACGTTATCGAGCCGTGTAGTTTACCCTAGCGAGCTCAAGTATAGTCACTCGTTATGACAGACATCGTCGTCGTATGGTTATTGACTATTCACAAACAATAAATAAATTTACGTCATTGGACGCTTATCCACTTCCTAACCTTCAGCAACTAGTCTCTGAAATTAGCCGATATCAATATTTTTCCGCTATAAATCTTAAGTCTGCCTATCATCAAATTCAATTGCATAAAAACGACAAAATATTCACGGGGTTTGAAGCTGATGATAAGCTTTATCAGTTTAAAAAAATTGCCGTTTGGCTTGACTAATGTTGTCGCTTGTTTCCAAAGAGCAATAGATCGAATAATAGATCGAATAATAGAGGTGCATGGATTAAAACATACTTTCGCATATCTCGATAACATTACAGTTTGTGGACGTACAAAAGTGGAGCATGATGATAATTTGGCGAAATTTGACGAGATGGCTAAACTGATTGGATTAACTTATAATCCTGACAAATGCGAATTCTGTAAAACGGATATAAAAATTCTCGGTTATCAAGTATCCCAAGGTAAACTACAGCCAGATCCTGATCGCTTGACAGCTCTTCGCGACTTACCTCTTCCGTCTAATTTAACATCATTGAAACGGGATCTTGGACTTTTTGCCTATTACTCTTCATGGATTCCAAAATTCTCAAGCAAGATTGCCCCTCTCAAGAACGTGGTACGATTTCCAATGTCTACTGAAGCTGCCGTACATTTCGAAGAATTGAAACAAGATATCGCGAAGGCCGCTTTCTACTATATTGATGACACGAAAACACTCACTGTTGAAACGGATGCTTCAGATGCTTGCATCGCGGCTACTCTAAACGGAGATGGGCGACCCATCGCCTTTTTCTCAAGAACCTTGTCTAAGAGTGAGCGAAAGTACTCTTCAGTGGAGAAAGAAGCTCATGCAATTGTGGAAGCACTTAAATGGCGTCATTTTCTGATTGGCAGACATTTCTTAATTCTCACTGACCAGAAGTCAGTAAGCTTCATTTTCCAGCCTGCGCGCCGAAGCAAGATAAAGAATGAGAAAATCGAACGATGGAAACTTGAACTTGCTTGTTATGACTTTTCCATCTCATATAGGCCTGGTAATCAAAATTGCTCAGCTGATGCACTTTCACGCATGTGTGCATCCACTCATTCAGTAAACGAGCTTCACCAAATCCACGATAAATTGTGTCATCCAGGAGTACGCCGACTCGCCCATTATGTTCGATCTAGAAATTTGCCCTTCTCAATCGAAGACGTAAAGAGAGTCGTCAATACTTGCTCAGCATGTAACCGATGTAAGCCTAGATTTCTGTCTATTCAACATCACGTTATTCGCGCTACCAGGCCTTTCGAGAGACTATGCGTCGACTTCAAGGGTCAGTTGCCGAGTAAGTCTGCTAATCGATATATCATCGTAGTTGTCGATGAGTTCACTAGTTTTTTTTTCGCTTTTGCGGGCAAAGATGTTTCTGCGACTACCGTTTGTCACTGTCTAAGTCAAATCTTTTCAATTTTCGGATGTCCCGAGTATATCCACAGTGATCGAGGAGCTTCTTTTCTGTCAAAACAAGTTCAGCATTTTCTAAATGAGCAAGGGGTTGCCAGCAGTACTAGCTCAGCGTACAAGCCAAGAGGCAACGGACAATGTGAACGTTTCAATGGAACTATTTGGACTGCTATTACTACTTCTCTCATGAGCCGATCAATGACCATATCATCATGGGTATGCATTCTGTCCGACATATTGAACAGCCTTCGAACACTTTTATCAACCGCGACTAACGAAACACCGCACGATCGCTTATTCTCTTTTCCTCACAAAAGTGTTCAGGGCACTTCAATCCCGAACTGGCTACTAGAGTCTGAGAAGGTCCTGGTACGAAGGCACAATCGCAGGTCTAAATTCGATCCCTTGGTAGATCAAGCCAAACTTTTGCTGATAAATCCAAAATATGCTCTCGTTCAGTATCCGAATGGCCGAGAAGCGGTTGTATCTCTAAGAGACCTCGCTCCGGACTTAGCGAACGACGGTACTCAAGGTACATATAAGAATGAAATGGATCCGACTATTCCTTCTGTGGAATTAACTGAACAGCCCAAAGAAAACGAGAAGACTGTTTTGTTGACTAGAGACGTGTCTAACAACAAAGACTCAACCGACGTTCACATCGCAGACGATTACTGCAGCAACGATACACATATTTCGAAAAATGCATTTTCGATTCTTGCGGATTCAAGTGACAATTATGGGATGCCAAAAGGTCAAAAAGGCAACATGCTCCAAGCCGAAGTGGAATCTTCAACATGCTCAAACAATGAGGCTACAAGCAATGCGTACGACCTCAATAAAAGACTGAGAAGAAGGCCCAGGTATTTGATGACTATGTCTGATGAAGAACATATTTTGCAAAAATTAAGACGGGTGATTGTCATAACTTTGTTTATCATTGAACCATTTTGTGTTGTAGATTAAGTCCAATAAAACTTCATAAGTTTTACCTCATGCAGGGAGATCGACTCCTCTAAAACGATGCCGAGGCCTAATGGATCCAATCCAACACGGTGCCTTCTGCTTCCAACTGACAAATTTTTCTTTCTTTAATATTTTCTAAAAGGAGAACTGAGAAGGGTTAAGGCGAGCAATGCCAGCTCTTTCCGTACTCAATTAGATTCTATAACTAAAACTTTAATTTTCTTTAGAAAGAACATGTCTGAATGAATCGGAAAGATTAGAAAGATAAAGCACTTTAGCCAGAACCTTAAGTTTCGTTGCAGTGGGATTGAAAATGCGCCTTTTATATGTTGTCGATAGAATTTCGGTGACTTGCTGAAAGAGGTAGGAGTTGAATCGGGTTAGGCTTTCACTAATTACGACGGAAAAGATTCTAATCGCTACAGGGAATGGAGCCACATCATCTAAACGCCAGCCAAGTAAGTCATGAGAGGTGGGCATATGTTGTGGCTACAGTTCAAAACAAAAGGGTTTAAATAACAACTTTTGATGAAACAGTAAAATGTCAAGGAGAGATTTTGTTGTTGTGCAATGAAAGGTGGGGCTGATTATATATGAATTAAGTAATAGTTTCTTACCCTGCAGATTTTTGTTTAGATCCAACGATCAGTTCTGTAGTTGAAGTCACTGAGTATCATATCATAACCGCTACTGAGTATTCTATAGAGAGGGTCTCGATTCTTGTATCACCACTAGTCGAATATAGATATTGGCTAAACTAATCCGTTTACCGTCCTTACATAGTATTATAGCTAAATAAGATAGGGCAGGACAGTAGAAGTTTAGTATGGAGTAGACTTAAGTGAGAGTTTAACTAAGTTTACAAGATCTTGAGATCAATAAGAGTGAGGTGGGGTTATGTACAAAGTATAGAGGGTGTTGATATACTTTGGTAAATATCAAATAATGTTCTTACCATTTCCACTAAATCATGTGGCGTTACTAGTGCTTGCAAGTACAGTATCGTCATCTCCCTGATTAGTCAACATCCCTTCTTTATTGGAAAGCTTAATAGAAGTTTTGATTACGGTTGTTGTAGCAGTGCGCATATTCGAAGCTGGTGAAGTATTAACTGTTGGCTGAGAAGAAACTGATAAGAATTTTGCTTACAAATGTCTCAAATTTATACAGTCATCTAGCATCTTGTCAACAGAATATCCACGTGCGTAGCCTAGTAGAAGAAATGATCCTTGAAGAAGAAATGATCCGAGTATTTTTTAAATACATCTCTTTGTGTCATGTGGATGATCCTAAGCACAGTTTACGCAGAAAGTGACATTGCTAGTGAAACACATCTCATTGATGTAGATATTTACATCTTTGCATGTTGGGTACGTTACTGGACGAGTAGACTATGATCCCCAGTCATTTTGCTGTGGCACTGCTGGAAGTTGAGAAATTAATTAGTATTAATGAGTATTAATTAGTCGATATTAATTGAAACTCTAGGTTTGTGCCTCAAAAGGATTCTAAGCATTCTTAAACTTTAGTAGTCCGTTGTCCATTGTTATATTTGAGAATACTATCGCTAATTGTGTCTCTGTTTTCATGGTAATGAACCTTAATTTACTCAGATTAAAATGTTTTTTCAAAGACATGAATGTCTTATTTTTCTATATCTGGTTATACATTACTGATCTTGACAGCGGGGCTGTAATTGGTTTTTTTGAGGCCGTGCTGAATTGATTTAAATCACTATTTTATTAATTTAAATAAAGATTAACCAGTTCAGGAGTAACAAAGGAAATTATATATATATATTGATAAATTTCCTAGCTGAGTTATATAAGATTCTGTCAGAAGATTGCTATTTAATCAAATGACTAATCGTTTGTTTATTGTTATTTCCACCAAATTTGAGTTTTTTTTAAGTGACGGAAGTTCATATTTTTTACAGGATTAGCAATGTTGTGCTTACCTTGAATATCAAAAACGAAGTCCTCTTCGATTTTATTCACATCAGAGATACTCAGATAACATGTAAAAATCAATTGACTCACCCTATTTTATTTAGTATTTTCCATAATATTCAAGTTTTTGTTAGAACTTGTAAAGCACCGCAAATCGCCTTCATGCTATATGAATCACACGGGGCGCCATCGCATTATAACTCCATTAATATTTCAACGGCGTATAACTCCCCGTCAAATTCACTTCAAACGCACTTTCCTGGGCTATTATATTGTAAAACGAGTTTCAAATTTGTACACAAAGCCCATAATTCCTACATGCGCTTCAAAATTCTTGGATATTATACTAACAAAATAAATTAGTCGCTAAAAGAAAATATGTAGATTTATTTAAGCAAACAAATTATATACTAATTTAGCTTATACTACTAATTCCAAATTTATTTAAACTGCTTTTCAGAAAAATCACTTCTAAACAAATCTTCACTAACGAAAATTGCTTAGGCCAAAATAAGGATAATTAAGACTTTACGGTTCATTTAGCATGCATTCTTTACGATGTATTAATTTTCGGAACTAAAATTAATTACTAATTAATTTTTTACGCAATAGAATAGAATAGAATTTATTTAGAGTGACCGTTATGGTAAAATAGAACCATTTACAGGCCCACTATAAAAATTAAAAGACAAGTTTACGTCCGATGAGTGTTTGAACTTGTATGTGGAGTTATTGAATTGATTGCGCCTGAAAGTGTTATTTTAGTTCGTTTGCAAGTATGGCGATCAAGGAAGTTTTGAAGTGTTTAAGCGACGTCAATGATTTTGTGTCTCGAGGAAGTTTGTTCCAAAGGCGTGGTGCAGCGATGGTGAACGCACGATATCCGTGATTACCGTTGTGACGGGGGACGAAAAGCGAGTAGGAGAGATGACTTCTTAGGGAGAGACCAGTCGTCATATTGGATGCGCTATCAGGAAGATATAGATAAGGAGGGTTGTGCCGGAATTTGATTTGCCATGCAAGTGTGAGAATTTGAGAGGTTATGCGGCTCGGAATGTCGAGCCAGTTAAGGATGCGGAGGGTGTTGGAGATGTGGTCGTACTTGCGAAGGCGGAAGATGACCCTAGCAGCCATGTGCAGAATCCTTTGTAGATAGTGAAATTGATATGCTGGATAGTTTACGAGAAGACCTAAGCAATATTCTAGACGAGGCATGAAAAGGCTGGAGATTAAAATAGCTGTCGATTTGACGTCGAGGTTTCTACGGACACTTCGAATGTCACGGAGGATGAGATAGCATGAACTGATCTTGCTACGAATAAAATCCATTTACTATGATTACTAAAATCTATCTACGAATCCATCATCCATTACATCATCCGTCACCAAAGTGTGATGGGCTAGCAATAATAATTTTGTTCAATAATTTAATACTCCAATATCATCAATTGAATATTGAACTAAATTTTTTTAATTAAAATAATTGTTCCTTTATTTTAGTTCCTACATCATATATAACAACAGCAAGAATAATGAAAGCGTAATTATTTAAAAGCAAGAATTATTGTAAAAGGAATTACGATCACGCATAAAAATAAGAAAATGACGAAAAGTTAAATACTTTATAAATTAAATTTTAATATATCGATTTATTATTATTAATTTTTCAACAACATCATAAAATTACATCCATCATCCATTACATCATCCATCACCAAAGTGTGATGTGTTAGCAAGCAAACAAGTGCGTGACAAATGTACTGTGGAAGACTCTGTTCTGGATGGCGTGAAAGGACTGTATAATCACAAAAGTGACAGTGCATCATCAATTACAAATATCGTTTGTCCAGTGAACGAGATCAGGGTCCATGATTTGTTGCACCGTTTTTCTAATTGTATTAATCCACCTAATAATGACACGTCTCGTAATAACCAATATACTAACTCTTGCGAACAATCATTATTAATTAAAGTACGTGGTAAAGTTGATAGGTCTTGTTGTGTCACTTTTGGTGGTACTCTAGAGTCAACTAGTTCCATCGCCCAGAGTAGATTAGATGATGATGTTATTGAAATTCGTAATGTAATCCGATGTATGTTTGAATCTTGTGACTCTGTTGTTGCTTCTAAAGTAAAAGTTCTAGAAATGTTTCGTTTAGGACGCCGCACGACCGATGATCGAGCTCATCTTTTGAAACTTGTTCTTGAATCATATGATCAAGCACAATGCCTCTTGGTACGAGGCATAAGGCTTAAATGAAATAGTCTTCGAATATAGGAAGATTTAAATGTTGAAGAGCGCTTTTTATTATCTACCGCGAAGACTGAGTTACAAAATAGGGTAAATGCTGATGAGACCAACTTAACTATAAAAAATTTAGTGTTTGACATCGAAAGCCATTTGTTCGATTGGATTCTATTCTAATAGCTTAGAATCTACAAGTTTCTCTCACTAGAATAATATTGATTTTACGGATGTTTACAAGCAGTGTAATGTTTTCAAGAGCTCGGTTGGCCCTCGTGTTGCATATACTAATATTCGTAGTTTACTTAATAACCTTGAAGATCTAAGACTATTGCCACTACTTACAATTATGATGTTATAACTATCTCAGAATATTGGCTACATAATGACATCCTCAATTGTGTAGCAAGCATATCTTGATTTTACTTAATCAGGGTTGATCGTTTACAAGGACGTTGTGGTGGCGGTGTTGCTATTTACTTGACAGAATTTGTACAATTTTAAAGATAGAATTATATTCTTGTGATGATAGAAGTTAATAATGTTTAATCGTAGAGTCGATGCTACTGGGATTCAAATAGGCATTAGGTGTCCTTTACAAGTCACTAAACTCGACCTCTTTCGATTAATTGAGTTCTTCTATGCTGGACTTGATATTTTCGAAAAGTAAAACCCAAGTCCGTGATCTTAACCATCTTCCTCCTTTAAGGTATATGAATAATAAGGTACTCACATTCTTGATTCCTTGCTTCGAAGTTATTTCGGACGATATTGAACCAATAGTTCGTAAGCAACTATGATATTTTGTTGATACTTCTAGACTGTTGTCGTTCGCAAATACTATTGATTTTTCATTACGTTGCCATTCTACTGTTGATGATTCTTGAACGGACCTAACTAAAGTAAAAAAATTTATTCATCGCAAATAAATTTGCACCATTTAAAATAATTTATAAGAAAAATTGTTTACGACCTAATTAGTTTGATTCTACTCTGAAGGCCTCCTTGCGGCACCGTAACACACTGTTTAAGGCATATCAAAGGGATCTAACGAAGCATCCTGCATATAAGGTTGCTCGGAATGCATATCGACGACTTGAAATTGCTAAACGCCGTGCCTATGAATCCGCTGACATTAATTCGATTTATTCACACCCTAAGAAATTTTGGTCATATGTTCTGCGTAGTAGATAAGTCAATTGCTGTATTCCATCTCTCAATGTAGGTTCGCAACTAATCAATTTTCAGTTGGATATTGCGAATGAATTCGAAAATGTATTTAAGTTGTACTTCTGTTTTGAACAATTTTGATTTTCCTACACCAACTTCTGTTTTGAACAATTTTGATTCTCCCACTTCTGTTTTGAACAATTTTGATTCTCCCACTTCTGTTTTGAACAATTTAGATTTTCCTACATTAACTTCATGTTTGTCCACTCCGATAATTGCGAATAAAGAGGAAGTTTTAGGACACTTGTTAAGTCTCCCTTCCTTCTCTGATGCTGGTCCTGATAGCATATGTCCGTTTATTCTGCGTTTATTGGCTAATCACCTCGCGGGGCCGCTTTGTCATTTATTCTAAATGTCCTTAGATTAATGTACTGTTCTTAATGACTGGCGATTAGTCACTATTATTCCTATTCATAAGAAAGACGATAAATTGAATCCCAATAAATACAGGCCGATTAGTCTAACGAGTTACGTAAGCAAGATCTTAGAGCGAATTGTGCATAGTAGAATAATTTCCCATTTAAACACGTATAACCTTCTAAGTTCTGCACAACATGGTTTCCGAAAAGGCAGATCTTGCCTATCAAATCTTTTGTGTGCACTTGAGGCTTGTGTAGACTTGATCTCTACTGGGCACTGTGCAGATGTTATATTCTTTGACTTCAGCCGGACATTTGATTGATTACCTCATTCCCTACTAAACTACGTATTGATTTCTTACGGCATTTACCTCAGTGTTGTTGGTTGGGTTAACAATTTCTTCTCACAATACATCACAACCGACGCCTTCAATTCCGTGAACAGACAAGCTGCCCTCCACAACCTCGACTTTGTATGTCCGTCACTGTCATGCGTTATGCATAACCTATATCAAGAGCCTACGACGCTCACTCTTGGTTCCGACTGCTTACTCTCAGAAGAGGGATTTACCCAAGGCGACCCCTTTGCGATGCCTTGATTTTCCCTCGCGTCCTTGCCCCTTAGATAAAATACGCAAAATTAAACCTAACCTACACCAAGTATGGTACGCTGACGACACTAGTTGCCTCAATGACATTACAAACGTTCGGAAAGCACTGATAACAAAAGGACCAAAGTACGGTTACGTTGTCAATGCAGCCAAGTCACAACTCTTGTCTCACCATCCTATGAGCATTGAGCAGTTCCCAACGACTGACATCAAGATTAGATGTGATGGCATACGTATTCTTGGATCCGCGGTGGGTTCCATCGACTATGAAGCAGTTATTGTCGAACAATGTGCATATACATGTCAAAATCTAATTGAACGTTTAGTCGATGTGGCAAAAATCGACCCACAAGTCGCATACTCGAGCTTGACATATAAAATACAAGCAAAATGGACCTATATCACACGGACTATCCAGTGCGATCAAGATATGTTGCGAGGCGTATCTGAGACCTTAAGGAGTGTTTTTCTCAATGAAATTACTCGATGGCCGATTGAAAATGGATGGAAAACGATCATAATGTCTCCTCTAAAGATGAACGGGTTGGGAATATTTGGTCCGGCAATAAACGCTCTAACAGACTACGAATCCTCAAAGACAATTAGTGCCACATACGACTCAGGTTTAATCGGACAAGCATTGAGAAACTTACAATCGAAAACGATCAGTCAAATTACGGCGCGACGTAAAAACATACATCATCATAGGCTGTCAGAAGCACGCTACCTTATGGACATCGTTGTTTTGACCGCCGTCAATCATGCATAAAGAGACGGAGCATCTTCATGGCTCAACGCCCTCCCTCTAAAAAACGAACGTTTTGTATGTCATCAAGGGAGTTTACAGATGCCATTCCCGCTCGCTATGGGCAAACCCCAAGTGACTTGATCGACAAATCATGCTCTTATGGTGAAGAAATCACGGTGAGCCACGCACTTTCATGCAGATTGGGAGGATTACCATCAATCAGACACGACTCCGTCCGTGATAAAATTTCAAAAGAATTACCACCATTTGCCGTGATTGGACATATCCTGTTTGGGCCTGTGGAACGAGCGATTAAAGCGGACGTTCTTTGACATCAATGTATTTAACATCTTTGCTCAGTCGTTCGTCAACCGATCAGTGGACGCATCCTTCCAGCACAATGAATCACGCAAACACGCCAAATATTCAGAAAGAATTAAAGCGATCGAGCGCGGCAGGTTCATTCCGCTAATTTTCGCCTCTTCTGGTGACATTGGGAAAGAGACAGGCACCTTATTTAGACGAATCATATCAGTTCGCACACAACGAGGTATTACGAAATATGTGCATGTCATAACAAACATCAAACGCCGCGTTTCCTTTGAAATTGCTCGAACAGCATATGCCTGCCTTCGAAGTCCAAGAGGAAACAGAGAAGGCAACACATAAGATAGTGAACGCCTTGTTTTAAAAATCAACTACAACTTTGACAGTGAAAGTTATGTATGGGCCCATTTGCAGGAACCCCTTTTTGTAAATTATTATAATAACACAAAATTATAAAAAAATAACAAAAAATTATTATTATAATTCGACTTCCGAAGGAGCTGAAGCTCGTAAGGAAGCATCACATCGAATAAAAAACAGAGAAAAAATGAAAAAAACATCATGAGTTCATAAGGTCAAGTTTTAGGCGTTTTTTGAATTGCGCAGCAGAAGAGCTGTTGATCACACCATGTGATATTCCATTCCATCGTTTACAGACGCGATCCATCACTGTCGTACAATTTGTTCGATGCTTTGAGCGATGCTTCAAACATAGCTCGTGTCCACGTAACATTGAGGATTCACGAAAACAGAACAGCTGCTTACACAGATGGTTAGGCACGCGCAGTGACATCCACACTAGTGTAAAATCTGCAATCAACAGATACCATTCAATATATCTTATATCCAACGCCTCTAGTCTAACTGGATAAGGAATGGAGCGAGTCGCCGGTACCAAGTGCGTGGCTCTTCTCAAAATGTTGTCGAATTCACTCAATTCTGATTTCAGTTGAGGGTGTGTCGCGTGAGATGCATAGAGCATATGTGATTTTAAGAGACTCAAATATATAATGCGTAAAGCCTTTGGATCAAGTCGTCCAACGTTTCGATGAAAAAATCCTAAAATTCTACGGCATTTTGCAATAATCGCAGAAGAATGAAGACGAGATTTTAAATAGGAGGAGATAACAACACCTAGATCAGTAAAGTGATTTACTGATTCGATAACTGTTGAGCTGAATTGATAAGAAGGGAAAGGTAATCAGGATTGACCAATTCTCATATGTCGACATTTACTAACATTGATTACTAAGCCGTGTGATGAACACCAACTACTAACTTTATCCAAATCTGATTGTAGTAAGGGAGAGCTAGAATAACAACGAAATAGAGGGCACCACAGTTTCATGTCATCGGCGTTAATAGGCACTGGCATGTAACATTTTCAGCGATTTCCTTGATGTAAATATTAAACAAAGCGTAACTAAGGATACAGCCTTGAGGAACACCTTGAGTGAGATAAAACCATTCAGAAAGAGACTCACCAACTCGCACAGCAAAGGAACGTCTACTCAAGAATTCACGTATCCAGAGACAAACGTGCTTTGAGAATCCGAAATTTTTAAGTTTCCAAAGTAAAATTAGATGAACAACCCGATCAAAAGCTTTAGACAAATCAATAAAGACGACATCAGCCGGCACCACCTGTTCGACAAAACCGGCCCAGCTTTCCCGTGCTAATGCTAGTATAGTTGAAGTGGAGGGATGTTTTCTACACCCATGCTGTTTATTAGACAAAATATTGAATTTGTCCAAATGAGAAGATATATACCTAACGATCAGTTTTTCCATCACCTTGCAAGCAATATACGTCAAACTTATTGGCCGATAATTATGAGGATTTACCTTACCCCCCTTTTGACAACGGGAATAACTAATGCTTTCTTCCAGATATTTGGGGCTATGCCAATTCTCAAAGACCAGTAGTAAATAACAAAAAGCGGAAGATATATATAATAGTAGTGCACATATGTGCTGAGTAAACAACGGTCCAGGATTTCTAACGAAAAACGGCATTTATACTAAATGGTGTTGCTTTATAGACTGGACTTCAATTCACGACTTTCAATCACCATGTCACTTCTAGACGACCACTTCAGCATCGAAATGATGAGTACCCGGCAACACTCATCAGTAGAATGAGGTACACACTGGTCGTTTCGGTTGCCTGTGTGACATTGTGAATAAAGACGTTTCCGACACTTTGCTTAATCGACTGAGGCTTACGCTCTTAACCAGATCGAATTGCTGTGCGGACCATCCTTAAACACTAAAAGAGGTTGTTGTTGAATTGTTGTTGCACTCGTTGGATCCTAAATGGATACAGCATGTATAATAATAGTGCACATATATGCTGAGTAACCAACGGTCCAGGATTTCTTACGAAATACGGCATTTATACTAAATGGTGTTGCTTTATAGACTGGACTTCAATTCACGACTTTCAATCACCATGTCACTAATAGACGACCACTTCAACATTGAAATGATAAGTACCCGGCAACACTTATCAGTAGAATGAGGTACACACTGATCGTTTCGGTTGCCTGTGTGACATTGTGAATAAAGGCGTTTCCGACACTTTGCTTAATTGACTGAGGCTTACGCTCTTAACCAGATCGAATTGCTGTGCGGACCATCCTTAAGCACTAGGCAGAGGTTGTTGAATTGTCGTTGCACTCGTTGGATCCTTAATGGATACGGCATGTATAATAGTAGTGCACAGATGTGCTGAGTAAACAACGGTCCAATATTTCTTACGAATACAGCATTTATACTAAATGGTGTTGCTTGATAGACTGGACTTCGATTCACGACTTTCAATCACCATGTCACTTCTAGACGACCACTTCAGCATCGAAATGATGAGTACCGGCAACACTTATCAGTAGAATGAGGTACACACTGATCGTTTCGGTTGCCTGTGTGACATTGTGAATAAAGACGTTTCCGACACTTTGCTTAATTGTCTGAGGCTTACGCTCTTAACCAGATCGAATTGCTGTGCGGACCATCCTTAAACACTAGGCAGAGGTTGTTGTTGAATTGTCGTTGCACTCGTTGGATCCTTAATGGATACGGCATGTATAATAGTAGTGCACATATGTGCTGAGTAAACAACGGTCCAGGATTTCTTACGAAATACGGCATTTATACTAAATGGTGTTGCTTGATAGACTGGACTTAGATTCACGACTTTTAATCACCATGTCACTTCTAGACGACCACTTCAGCATCGAAATGATAAGTACCCGGCAACACTCATCAGTAGAATGAGGTACACACTGGTCGTTTCGGTTACCTGTGTGACATTGTGAATAAAGGCGTTTCCGACACTTTGCTTAATTGACTGAGGCTTACGCTCTTAACCAGATCGAATTGCTGTGCGGACCATCCTTAAGCACTAGGCAGAGGTTGTTGAATTGTCGTTGCACTCGTTGGATCCTTAATGGATACGGCATGTATAATAGTAGTGCACATATGTGCTGAGTAAACAACGGTCCAGGATTTCTTACGAAATACGGCATTTATACTAAATGGTGTTGCTTTATAGACTGGACTTCAATTCACGACTTTCAATCACCATGTCACTTCTAGACGACCACTTCAGCATCGAAATGATGAGTACCCGGCAACACTTATCAGCAGAATGAGGTACATACTGATCGTTTCGGTTGCCTGTGTGACATTGTCAATAAAGGCGTTTCCGACACTTTGCTTAATTGACAGAGGCTTACGCTCTTAACCAGATCGAATTGCTGTGCGGACTATCCTTAAACACTAGGCAGAGGTTGTTGTTGAATTGTCGTTGCACTCGTTGGATCCTTAATGGATACGTCATGTATAATAGTAGTGCACATATATGCTGAGTAACCAACGGTCCAGGATTTCTTACGAAATACGCATTTATACTAAATGGTGTTGCTTTATAGACTGGACTTCGATTCACGACTTTCAATCACCATGTCACTTCTAGACGACCACTTCAGCATCGAAATGATGAGTACCGGCAACACTCATCAGTAGAATGAGGTACACACTGGTCGTTTCGGTTGCCTGTGTGACATTGTGAATAAAGGCGTTTCCGACGATCGGAAATAGAGGCGATTGGTTTATTAATGGATACATGCCGTATCCATTAAGGATCCAACGAGTGCAACGACAATTCAGCAACAACCTCTGCCTAGTGTTTAAGGATGGTCCGCACAGCAATTCGATCTGGTTAAGAGAGTAAGCCTCAGTCAATTAAGCAAAGTGTCGGAAACGCCTTTATTCACAATGTCACACAGGCAACCGAAACGATCAGTGTGTACCTCATTCTACCGATAAGTGTTGCCGGGTACTCATCATTTCGATGCTGAAGTGGTCGTCTAGAAGTGACATGATGATTGAAAGTCGTGAATCGAAGTCCAGTCTATAAAGCAACACCATTTAGTATAAATGCCGTATTTCGTAAGAAATCCTGGACCGTTGTTTACTCAGCACATATGTGCACTACTATTATACATGCCGTATCCATTAAGGATCCAACGAGTGCAACGACAATTTAACAACAACCTCTGCCTAGTGCTTAAGGATGGTCCGCACAGCAATTCGATCTGGTTAAGAGCGTAAGCCTCAGTCAATTAAGCAAAGTGTCGGAAACGCCTTTATTCACAATGTCACACAGGCAACCGAAACGACCAGTGTGTACCTCATTCTACTGATGAGTGTTGCCGGGTACTCATCATTTTGATGCTGAAGTGGTCGTCTAGAAGTGACATGGTGATTGAAAGTCGTGAATCGAAGTCCAGTCTATAGAGCAACACCATTTAGTATAAATGCGGTATTTCGTAAGAAATCCTGGACCGTTGGTTACTCAGCATATATGTGCACTACTATTATACTGCCGTATCCATTTAGGATCCAACGAGTGCAGCGACAATTCAGCAACAACCTCTGCCTAGTGTTTAAGGATGGTCCGCACAGCAATTCGATCTGGTAAGAGCGTAAGCCTCAGTCAATTAAGCAAAGTGTCGGAAACGCCTTTATTCACAATGTCACACAGGCAACCGAAACGACCAGTGTGTACCTCATTCTACTGATGAGTGTTGCCGGGTACTCATCATTTCGATGCTGAAGTGGTCGTCTAGAAGTGACATGGTGATTGAAAGTCGTGAATCGAAGTCCAGTCTATAAAGCAACACCATTTAGTATAAATGCCGTATTTCGTAAGAAATCCTGGACCGTTGTTTACTCAGCACATATGTGCACTACTATTATACATGCCGTATCCATTAAGGATCCAACGAGTGCAACGACAATTCAACAACAACCTCTGCCTAGTGTTTAAGGATGGTCCGCACAGCAATTCGATCTGGTTAAGAGCGTAAGCCTCAGTCAATTAAGCAAAGTGTCGGAAACGCCTTTATTCACAATGTCACACAGGCAACCGAAACGACTAGTGTGTACCTCATTCTACTGATGAGTGTTGCCGGGTACTCATCATTTCGATGCTGAAGTGGTCGTCTAGAAGTGACATGGTGATTGAAAGTCGTGAATCGAAGTCCAGTCTATAAAGTAACACCATTTAGTATATTTTACTAGTATATATAGTATATGTACCTAGTATATATAATTTAATCGTAGAATGTGTAAAACTGTGCTCCGGGAGCTAAAAAGCTTCAGTTTCATAATTGTAGATGTTGCCAAAAACCGGAGTTCGATTACAAGTAGAGCAGACTTCCTTATCACTCCTAGACGAGCTGATGGTAGCCGGCAGCACTCATCAGTAGGGTGAACTACCATCAGTCGTTTCGGCTGCCTTGTGATATATTTAAAAGGCATCTCCGAGAATTTGCTAACGTAGTAGCATGGGCATAGCCTCTTTAAACTAACAACGTGCTTTCCGGATCATCCTAATTTATTCTCGGAGATGCCTTTTAAATATATCACAAGGCAGCCGAAACGACTGATGGTAGTTTATATATATAATTTAATCGTAGAATGTGTAAAACTGTGCTCCGGGAGCTAAAAAGCTTCAGTTTCATAATTGTAGATGTTGCCAAAAAACCGGAGTTCGATTACAAGTAGAGCAGACTTCCTTATCACTCCTAGACGAGCTGATGGTAGCCGGCAGCACTCATCAGTAGG